>CAIGQQ010005632.1:1730351-1751271 GCA_903798035.1 Danio albolineatus | reverse complement strand
TTATCATCATATATATATTAATAACCTATTCACTTAAAATTAAAGCATTTCTAATATATATATATATATATATATATATATATATATATTTTAGAAATGCTTTAATTTTAAGTTAAACTTAAGGTAATCCAATACAGATGGAGCAAACGGTCGTATTTTTAGAACAAGTGCACGGTTCATTGATACAGGAAATATCAGATTATACTTATGCTATGATGTGGATTTTCTTTTTTTATTTGAACTGATGAAGTGGCCTTGATTTCAAAATAAATACATACAAACTCATCTACCATCTGTTCTATTTCCTGAATTCCTGACCTGAAACAGCAGGCTCTGCGTATAGTGTATATCGCACATGTTTTTCTGGAGCTCATCATGTTACAGTTATTTTATCAGCTGGTTTCCTGCTGTCTGTGGTCCATTTAAAAAACAAAACACAACAGTCTAGACGCTCACACACACAAACTTTTGTGAGCCGTTGACTCAGAAATAGAAGAAGTAGCGAGCAAATATATTTATACATTGCCTGTGAGACAAAAATTAAGTTAATAGATATAGGGTTAATACACTACCTGACAAAAGTCTTGTCGTCGATCTCAGTTGTAAGAGCAACAAATAATAACTTGACTTCTAGTTGATTTTTAGGAAAAGTGGCAGAAGGTAGATTTTTCTGATGAATCATCTGTTTGGTGAAATAAAAATCATGGTTTGGGGTTACATTCAGTATGGGGGCGTGTGAGAGATCTGCAGAGTGGATGACGACATCAACAGCCTGAGGTATTAAGACATTTGTGCTGCCCATTACATTACAAACCACAGGAGAGGGTGAATTCTTCAGCAGGATAGCGCTCCTTCTCATACTTCAGCCTCCACATCAAAGCTCCTGAAAGCAAAGAAGGTCAAGGTGCTCCAGGATTGGCCAGCCCAGTCACCAGACATGAACATTATTGAGCATGTCTGGAGTAAGATGAAGGAGGAGGCATTGAAGATGAATCCAAAGAATCTTGATGAACTCTGGGAGTCCTGCAAGAACGCTTTCTTTGCCATTCCAGATGACTTTATTAATAAGTTATTTGAGTCAGAGATGTATGGATGCAGTCCTCCAAGCTCATGGGATTCATACACAATATTAATTCTTTTTCCACTGCACCATGACTTTATATGCTATACTTTACATTATTTCTGTTAAGCGACAAGACTTTTGTCTAAGCAAAGTCAGACCTTACTGTCCTAATTAAATAATTCAAAATCAAGGCGTGATCATTTTTTATTTTGGTAAAATAAGCGTAATCTAGAGGCCTTTGTCTTTCATATAAGCCTCTTCTGATACCAAATGATCAACTAGAAGTCAAGTTATTATGTGTTGTTCCTAAAACTTGTATAGGCGACAAGACTTTTGTCAGGTGGTGTAGAAATTAGAATTAGAGCTTGAGTTAATACAACCGAGAAGGATTTCTTAAATTCAGCTTTGGCATCACATGAACTACTTTCTAAACTATATTCAAATAGTCATTTACCAGTCATGAAGGTCTAATATTGCTAATATTGCTGTTAAAGAAACATTTTTTTATTTATAAAGTGCTGATAACAGTATTTTCAGGATTATACATTTCGAGAAGACATCATTTGTGTGAAGTTGATGTGTTCTGTAACGTTGAAAATGTCTTTATTCTCACTGTAATGTTATTTAGGGTGAGCGGGGTGTAGACGGGTATCCAGGGAAACCAGGTCTTCCAGGAAAAGAAGTAAGTGTTCTGATGGTTCTGAAATGTATATAATTTGTCATGTACCATTTTTTCTCAGCATGCAGTTCCACTGGGGGGTAGACGATTTTATTGTGAGCTGATGTCAGGTATTGCTAAGTGACTCTTTTTTTTTTTTTTTTTTTTTTTTTTTTTTTTCCATCTGTAAAATCAGGGTCTTAGAGGGCTGATTGGTGCTCCTGGTCCAAATGGAGTAAAAGGAGAAAAGGTAGAGTTGTGCAATTCATTTTATATTATATTATTTTATATTTTTTTATTTAATTTAGTTTTTTTTTTTTTGGTTTTGTTATATTATTATTTTTATTTTATTTCTTTTGTTTTATTTAATTTCAATTATTTAATTTAGTTTTTTATTTAGCTTTGTTTTATTATTTTTTAAATGTATTTTCTTTTGTTTTATTTTCTTTTGTATTTTCTTTTATTTTATTTTTTTTATTATTTTTATTTTTTATTTTATTTTATATTTTATTTTCTTTTATTTTTCTTTTTTTAAATTTTTATTTAATTTATCTAATTTTGTTTTGTTTCATTTCTTTTTGATCTAGTATGTGGTTTAGGCTTGTCATGAAAAAATAACAATGTGCTATTAAACCTGCCAGTAGATGGCAACAATTGAATAAATGGTTCATTGAATCGTATGAATGGATCATTAAATCTTGACTCAAAGTCGTTTTGTTCAAAATTAGATTGATTCAGCGATGCACAAATTAACAAATGCTCTGTTCCAGCTTATTTTATGGAAAAAAAAATATTTTTTGTGTCGTTCAGCCTGCGATCTATTAGGCTTCATCAACTGGGAATACATTTGGACTCTCAAAATGTGTTTTCGGTTGTTTTCTGCAAAACTAGGGATGCACCAAAATGAAGTCTCTCAGTCAAAGTGGAAAATTCTAGATGTGCTTGGAAAAAATGCTTAGAATTTTACATTCCATAAAATAATAAAGCACATTTTTATATTTTTGTTCTTTTTAATTTAAAATTTAACTCAATAGCTTTAAAATACACATATTTTATCAACACAATTTTACCAGCTTTTCCATGACAACATGTACTTTAAGCAGCAGGAACTAGTATACTACATAAAAATGATGCTGCATTATTTAAGCAGCCTTTGAGCTGTTTTTCTTACATCTAAAAACCAAAAATGGCCGACAATTTTCAGCAGCTGAAATTTTGTTTAATATCTAAAATGATATCAGTACAAACAATTACCATATTATTGCAGGCGATAAATATCTTGCATTCTAATAAGGAGACACCTTTTTGGGGATGACGTTTTCTTGGCTTTTGTTCCTGTTATTTACTCTCAAGTTGCTCTGAATCCATTTGACAGAATTTTATCTATTATTATTATTATTGGTTAATTTAGTTGAATGTCTCTTTTTGCATTTCTCAGATAATTGAAGAGGGAGCCAGATAAATTAGACTTTTTTTTTTCCCACCTCGAAACCTCAAACCACATAGAACTTCTTTGGAAAATTATAGTTTTGTATACGCCTGTGTTTCTCACACTCGTGTACACAAATTATCCAAAACACAACCAAACAATATCATTTGAGCTCTCGTCTGCTGTCTTTCACACACACATTTCCAAATACTGCCTTGTCAGATGTTGTAACTTGCAGGAAAGATGATTTCACTCCAGTTGAACTCCGCTCAGTCTCAGCTTTTAACCGGAAATTCTTGAAATCTCTTTGTTAAATTGTCAAAATGTGGTTTAATACACGCTGTGTTGGTTTGACAGGGTGCACAAGGTCCTGCTGGAATACCTGGTGATGCGGTGAGATGTTTGATTGGTTAAATCAATGAATGACATTTTATAACGGCTGTATCGAGTTGCTCAAGTCTTCATTTGTATTTTTCCTCAGGTTCAGTTGGCAGGACTCAAGGGGGAGGCTGTGAGTGTTCAGTCAGTTGAGAAGACGAGTCTGTTTTAGCTTCTACAGAGGAGCTTTTAATCTGTAAGTGTGTTTTCAGGGAGCCCAAGGGGAAGCGGGACTTCCAGGAGTGGACGGACTCCCTGGACCACCTGTAAGATTTATTTTTGTGATTTAATGTTATTTTAAAAACAGATCTTTTATATATATATATATATATATATATATATATATATATATATATGAAATATCACATTTATAGACTGTGAATAAAAAGAAAAGCATCATTTTGTTTCATGTTTTCCATTGTTGTCCTCTTCGTTGTTTTTAATCAGCCCATTGTTGATGCTGTTTTTTTCCACAGGGTCCTCCTGGACCTCCAGGTTTGCCCGGTGAGACAGGTGAAACCGGACCAAGGGTAGGACATTTGTATTTTTTTATTTTTATTTTTTGTAACAATCCAGCTCGGCTGATTTAAATAGCTACAGTATGTAAGATGCTCTATAACCCGCTCTGTTGTCACTATAGAGACGTGAGGATCTCAGTGCGGTTTGGTTCATGTGGCTGGTGTTTTTGAGCTCAGATTAAAGCGAGGAGCTCATTAAGAGCAGAGACAGGAGATGTTCAGATGCCCTCAGACTGATAAAACCACACCATCATTAAAATGAGTTCCTGGAAACATTGTTTCTTCCTTCCCAGAAATAATAACGCTGTTCATTTGTTCCAAAAAAGGAAAACGTAGATGGGAAATAAAGGAAGTGGGTGAAGGTTTGTGTGTACTGAGATACATTCTGTCATCATTTACGCTTATATTGGTCTTAATCAGTGAATATTAATTACAGTACATCCTGTGAAACACAAAAGCAACCGGATGCTGAAACTTTTTAATTTAAAACTAAAATAATTTATGCATTCATTCATTCATTTTCTACCGCTTTTCTGGGGCCGGGTCGCGGGGGCAGCAGTCTTAGGAGAAAACTCCAGACTTCCCTCTCCCCAGACACTTCCTCCAGCTCCTCCGGGGCGATCCCGAAGCGTTACCAGGCCAGCCGAGAGACATAGTCCCTCCAGCATGTCCTGGGTCTTCCCTGAGGCTTCCTCCCCAGGTAGGCGTCCAGGAGGTATCCGAAACAGATGCCTGAGCCACCTCAGCTGACTTCTCTCGACGTGGAGGAGCAGCGACTCTACTTCGAGCTCCTCCCGGGTGTCAGAGCTCTTCATCCTATCCATAAGGGTGCGCCCTGCCACCCTGCGAAGGAAACTCATTTCGGCCGCTTGTATCCGAGATCTTGTTCTTTCAGTCATGACCTAAACCTCATGACCATAGGTGAGAGTAGGAACGTAGATTGACCGGTAAATCGAAAGCTTTGCCTTTCGGCTCAGCTCCTTCTTTACCACATCAGACCGGTACATCGACCACATTACTGCTGCAGCTGCACCAATCCGCCTGTCAATCTCAAGTTCCATCCTTCCCTCACTTGTGAAAAAACCCCAATATACTTGAACTCCTCCACCTGGGGTAAGGACTTTCCTCCAACCTGGAGATGGCAAACCACCTTTTTCTGGGGAAGCACCATGGCCTCAGACTTGGAGGTGCTGATTCTCATCCCAGCCACGTCACACTCGGCAGCAAACCGCCCCAGTGCATGCTGAAGGTCCATGTTCGATGAAGCCAATAGAACAACATTGTCTGCGAATAACAGAGATGAAATCCTGTGGTCCCCAAACCAGACCCCCTCCAGCCCAAGGCTGTGCCTTGAAATTCTGTCCATAAATATTATGAACAGAATTGGTGACAAGGGGCAGCCCTGCCGGAGTCCAACATGCACTGGAAACAAGTCTGACTTGTTTGTTTATTCAATTAACATTAAGGGTGCTTTCACACTAGCACTTTTGGTCCGCACCCGGGTTCGTTTGATGTCATAGTACGGTACGTTTAGCTAGTGTGAACACGTCTTCTGAACTCGGGTGCGCACCCGTGAACCGTACCCGAGTCCGCCTGAAAGAGGTGGTCTGGGGTACGGTTTATGTGAACTCTGGTACGGTTCACTTGTAGTATGAATGCAATCGTACCAAAAGCTGGAAGTGAACCGTCAACAGTACAGCAAACTATAGTTTTTATAGCGTTCATTCGTGTGTGTATGCGCGTGTGTATGCGCGTGTGTGTGTGTGTGTGTGTGTGTGTGTGTGTGTGTCTGAGTATCACGCGCTTACAAGCGCGACTGAGCCAGAGCTCAGATAATGCTTGTCTCCTCCTAAAACAGCTGGGACATCGCGTGACGTTCTGAACGTATGTAAAATATGTTTGCGGCAGATAGACGCGAGCCGCTTTCTGTATGTTCTAAACCAAAAGGTTCAATAAAGCGAAACAATTCAATTCAATTCATCTTTATTTGTATAGCGCTTTTACAATGTAGATTGTGTCAAAGCAGCTTCACATGCATTATAAAAAATTGAAACAGTGTCAGTCCAGTTTTCAGTGTTAAAGTTCAGTTTAGTTCATTTCAGCGTGGTTTAATAATCACTGCTGGGAGTCCAAACACTGAAGATTAATCCATCGATGCGCAGCTCTACAAGTCCCGAACCATGCAAGCCAGAGGCGACAGCGGCGAGGAAAAAACTTCACCAATTGGCGAAAGTGAAGAATTAAAAAACCTCGAGAGAAACCAGGCTCAGTTGGGCACGACCATTTCTCCTATGGCCAGACGTCTTGTGCAGAGCTGCAGTCTATGGCGCCGGGGCTGGAGAACGCTGGACATCCATCATGGAGAGACCACAGGTGGGTCACCGGCTGGTCGACAGGCTGGCCCTTCGGGAACAATGCGAGGACTCGTCTGTCACAGGGATCGTCTTACAGGAATCTGTCTCATGCTCTCCACTCCTCCATGACCACCACAGCAGCTGCTCAGGATACGACATGGTCCAGGATTATGGAAACCTCGGGAATAATAAAAAACAGACTAACATGAGTGCAGATGCCATTCAAATTATAATGTCTTTTGGGAAGTGTTCCCGGCTCCGGGAACAACCGCGATGTGCCGACATCTTTCCATTCTGGCGCTTTGCTTTTGTGTCCGTTGCCTGGCAACAGACGTACATAAAAACATCGGCTCGATGACGCAAGCGTACCGGGGTTCAGAAGGAAAAAAGACAGTGTGAACACAAACCAACCAAGAAGGTGGCAAGGGGGGACAATCAAACTTGGGTACGGTCCAGGCAATTGAACCAAGTGTGAAAGCAGTCTAAAATAGGAAACAAAAAATTTCCAAGTAAATTAAAATTTAAACTATTGCTGTCTATTAACGTTTATTTAATCTCCATAGACTACTAGTTCTTTTGACATTCGTAGTTTTCACAGAGATGACATTAATCCTGTTTTGAGGCATTTGTAGCTCCGCCCTCTTTTGAAGAGCACAATCTCATCTGAATTTAAAGCTACATTCACCTAAACGGCACGATTAGGATCAAAGCCTTAAAGCGGTTTCAAATAATTATAGAACATTCAAAAAAAATCAGTCCAAGGCACTCGAAAATTATTATTATTATTATTTTTTAAAGCCGGGTACCCTGATGAAGGCAGCTCCCTGCCGAAACTCATTGGTGTTTTAAGAATAAGCCATGTGAATAAAGGCTTTAAAAAAATTCACATTTTTTCGAGTGCCTTGGGCTGATTTTTGTTGTTTGCTTTGATGAATCCCTTACCCAAAGAGCACCGACCAAATATTTGAGCTACCCCAGAGCTCTTTTTGTTTGTTTGGATAATTATAAAACATTATTGGTGTTTTATTTTGAGCTGCCACTTCACACACACACTCTAAGAACATCAGAGATTTATTTTGCATCAAAGAGATAAAATTGGGCCCTTTAAATGTGCTGTGTGTGAGTTCATGACTCTTCTAAAGCATAAAAATACCATAATATGTTTGCAGATATTTAAGAAACATGCTAAGTGAACATTCTTGTTTATCTGAAAAACAATGCTGAAGTCAGTCATTCTGCTTTGAAAATGTGTTTTCTGTGCTGGGACGCTGTCTTTGTTTTGTTTTGTTTTTATTGCCGGCCCAATGCCAGTTTAGCCAGTTATATTTAGTAGTAGTATATTTAGCTAGTCCAGGTGTGTCTGATTGGGGTTGGAACAAAACTTTGCAGGACATCAGCCCTCCAGGACTGAGTTTGGACATCCCTGCCTTATTTACAATCAAATTCAAAACCGCCCAATCAACGCCGAGCGCTTTACCTGGATTACTGAAAAGTCCTGCTGTATACACGTTCTGCGATACTTTTGTCCTCGCGGATGTGAGTGTTCAGGTGCAGTTTCTGGATCTTAGTGTTGTAGCTCAGCAGGGCCGAAGGGTTTCTAGTGCAGTCTGACTTTTCTATCTCTCAGCGGGAAACAGCAGCTCTCGGAGAGGGAATGTAACTCAGAAACACTGCGGGTTGTGCTTGAGTGAGTGTAGAATGACGCACAACTGCTGAACGGCAGGAGTCTTGACAGGCAGACGCTGAAAGAGTCTCTCTTTTTTACCGTCCGTTTAAAGCTGTTATCAGTGTAATACCGTCAGACTGCCCGCACATGTCATATGCAGCAGCAGCAGGGGATGCTAAAGTGCTAGCATGCGCTGTGATATCAGTGAGGGAATGAATTAGTGAATTTTGAAAGCGAGGAAGAGCGTTTTACCACCTCTAAACTACCTAAGTTTCTTAATTAAATTGGCGTTTATTCGCTTTCTTCACGTCTAAAAGCTTTAAGGCCATATCTGTGCTTGCTTTCGCTAAAAGTATTAATTGAAAATGACACTAAAAATCACTGACTTCGATATTTTTTGTTAGTAGGCTATATATTACTTTATATGTGTCATGCTTAACATTCTGTTTCAGATGGAAACGTATCAAAACAGGTTGATATTCTTGTTTACTGATATGTTTTATATTTGTTTTCGATGTAATACTGTCATCAGGGTTTCCGCGGGGGTCTTAAAGTCTTAAATTCACAGAAATATTGTCTTATAGGTCTTAAATCATTTAAACAAGGTCTTTATTTTGCTTTGTTTATGTAATTTTACCCAATCGATTCAACATATAAATGAAATAAAAACTTTTGGCAAATTTATATTTCTAATTAATACCTAAGCTTTTAATTTTAAAGATTTTTTTAAGTTAGTATGTTTACAACTAGGGTCTGCTTGATTTGACAAGTTATTTTAAATACATTATGTGGCTAAGAAATAACTAATTCGTTTTTTTGATGGGGCAAGTAAAAAAATCTGCTGGTCCTTTAAAAAAAGATTCATAGCGTTAAAGCTCTATATCAGTCTAAAATAAAAAATATGATGGTCTTTAAAAGGTCTTCAAATGTCTTAAATTTTATTTGGTGAAACCTTCAGATTACTTCATATGTGTCATGCTTAACATTCTGTTTCAGATGGAAATGTGTCAAAACAGGTTGATATTCTTGTTTACTGATATGTTTTATATTTGTATTCGATGTAATACTGTCATCAGGGTTTCCGCAGTGGTCTTAAAGTCTTAATTTCACATAAATATTGTCTTGTTTGTTGCACATACATTTAGTATAGATAAGCTTTTATTTATAAGATTTTTTTAAGTTAGAATATATACAATTAGGGTCTGCTTGATTTGACACGTTATTTTAAATACAGTATGGCTAAAATTAACTAGTTCGTTTTTGATGGGGCAAGTAAAAAAAATCTGCTGGGCCATTTAAAAAATCCATAGCGTTAAGCCCTATATAAGTCTAAATTTAATTCTTTATGGTCTTCAAAAGTCTTAAATTTGGCTTGGTGAAACCTGCAGATCCCTGTGTCCTGCTGACTGTCAGCAAAACATCATTTTAAGTGAAAATGGCCTCATTTGCAGTTTGTCCTGCAGAGGGAAGCACAACCTTTGCTATGTGCCTGTAGTAGACGTTTCATTAGAAATATGACAGAATTTATTTCATAGAATTGTTTTTAAATAGACATTTTTCAACTTTTTTTTAATAGAAATGTACGTTTAATAATACTGAGAAGTTAAGATTAAGGAAAGTAATATTAAGGATAAAAGCTGTCTGATAATTGAATTTGAAAAAGCTATTCTGTAAATATTTGATATATTCTTTTATAATATTAATAATATTGTATAATATTTCAAATATTTTAGGTATTTTTCAAAATAATACATGCTTTCTTGTCTCTATATTTAATATGATGCTTGTTCTGCTGATTACAGACAGTTATGTTTTATATATACACTACCAGTCAAAAGTTTGGGGTCAGTAGGATTTCTAAATGTTTTAAAATGAGCTTCTCCTGCTTACCAGGACTGCATTTCTTTAAGCAAAAATACAGAAAAAATTGGTAAAATTGTGAAATGTTATTGCACTATGAAATAACTGTTCAAAAGTAGTTTATAAGTTAATTTAATAATTTATTTCAGTGATTTTAATGATGCATTCTTAGCTTCATTACTCCACTTTTCAGAGTCACATGATCTTTCAGAAATCACTCTAATATTATTATTGTTTTTATATTATTAACAATATTATTATAATAAATGTTAAAAGTAATAAAAGCAATAATGACTGGAGTATTAATTTCATTTGAAACTACATACATTAAGTTATAAATAAATGTTTAATAAATACAAAAAAAATACATTTAATAAATGCTGCATTGATGAACAGAATAAATTTATTTAAATTATTAAATAAAATTAGTAATAAAAAAAGACTGACCCCAAACTTTTGACCAGTAGTGTAATTTTTACATTTAATTTTTTACAATATCCTTTTATGTGCACATTTATTTTTACATTGAATATATTTCCGTCATTTTTATTTCTGTTAATACCCATTTAATCAAAATTGATTACATAATTTATCTTTCTGTTTTTTCATTAAATATATTTTTCTTATCTTTAATTAAATGATCTTCTCGTTCATCTTGCTTCTAAAAAAATCCCCACTGAGACACTATTTTCTGTTTCTCCAGGGTAAAAAAGGTGATGCAGGATTGCCAGGAGTTGACGGTCTCCCAGGACCACCTGTAAGAACTACCTTCACATTCATTCATTCATTCATTCATTCATTCATTCTTACTTCCAGGGCATTTATATCAAAGTTGATATTTAGCTACTATGAGGTGAGTTTCAGTGTGCGTATTATACATCGACCATCAGGGGGGTCAAATTTGTCAGTAATGTTAGTTTGTGTTTTGAGGGATATTTAGTGTATTCTGACATACAGTATCAGCGATTTCTAATTAGCTATTTCAGAGGTTATTGTAGGTAAAGCTATGCTAAAAGTCTAATTTGATTTGTTTTCAGGCTGTATGTAGAAACAAACACCTGGCTTTGGTAAATCAAATATAATAGTTTGAAAACACTGACAGAGACATTTTTGAATATTATACTGTACTTAAAATACTTGCGTACTTTCTTACTGAGTGATCAGAGATTTTGAAATATCTAAATAACTATAGCGGCGCATATTATATAAATATTTACTTAAATAGGAACACGAATGGGAACTATAATATTCTTCCACAACTTAACTTCAAGATTCAATCCAAAGCTGCTTTGACCTTTAAATAAGGTGAGGAAATCACTTTAAAATTCAATTTTTTTTAATCACTATATAATATTTCATATATGTATTGATAAGTATCGATTTAAGTATCGATATCGATGATACTTGTCTTAAAATACTTGGGATCGGCTCCGAAATAAAAATATTGGTATCGCCCATCCCTACTTTTGACGCTCCTCTTTTTATCCTTCTGGAGCATCATTGTTCGTCACAACATTGATTGCAGTAAGATATTGATATAAAGGTTTATTTTTTTAGGGTCCTCAAGGGCCTCCTGGAGTTTCAGGCAGCCCTGGACAGACAGGACCTCCGGTAAGTGTTCATACACAAAAAATAATCAATGTTTTTTCTTTTCATTTGCAAACTACTAGAGCCAAAGAATAATAGTGCTTGGAATTAAATCCTGCTCTTCGTCCTCACAGGGATTACCTGGTGAAATCGGCTTCTCAGGAAAACCAGGAGAATCAGGAAAAACAGTGAGGATTTTTTTCCCCACAGCAGAACTCAAACATGCTGTCCAGAGATTTCCACAACCTGTTTCCCCATTAACTGAACACTTGTTTTTAGTGCAGAAAAACTTGATATAATGGTCTTAATGATAATTCTTTTTCAGGGTCCGCCAGGGAAAGATGGAGCAGACGGTTTCCCTGGAAACGACGGCGAGAAGGTTAGAGCGGTTTTAATGAGGAAACTGTGAACTCAGTTACTTCAGGCAGAACTTCATCAGTCATACAGCCGACTAAAGGCCAGATCTGCTTTTCGACCTTTTCCGTGGTGTTTCTGTCGCACTGCGGTCTTGTTTCTAATCATGTTGTGTTTTTGTTTAGGGACAAAAAGGCGAGTCTGGACAGGATGGCTTCCCTGGTAAACCTGGACCGAAGGTAAATAATGTGAAATTGTGTTGTAAAGTACCCCTATTATGCTGCTTTAACACAATTTTTTTTTAGGATCTCCTACGATCATTTAGCATCTATCCAAAGCTGCCAAAAAGAAGTTTACAAACTTACAAATGCTGCATCAGAAATCGCATACTTCCATACTATATATGCGTAGGCCCAATCCCAATTCTACTCCTTAGCCCTTCCCCTTATCCCTACACCTCGTTTTGCACGTTCACGTCAAGGGGTAGTGGTGTCCCAATTCTCTTTAGCTTGAAGGCGTAAGGCTAAGGGCAAGGGGTATACACCCCTTCGAACGAAGATTTTTCAGGATCACACTTAAAACGGAGGGGTAAGAAAATTTCCCAGTATACACCTGCCACAACGGCAGGATAGCTGAACCCGGAAGTAAGGAGATCCACAAATTAGTATTTTTTGTCATTATTACGAATTTTTACGACAAACAAACATATGTTTTAATATATTCATAACCCAGCTTGTGTTTTACCGTCATGCTTTAAAAAAAAACGCTGAATTTCGCGATTTATAATCCATAATCATAACTTGTGTACAGCAGTCCCACAACATTCTGACACACGATGACACTGGAATACCCTGTCAGTAATGTCTAGTGGCTGGGAATGAGCTTTTAACAGTGTCTGCTATAATGTTAATGTTGTTTTCGTGTGTTTACATAGATAAATATGGCCACTGTGTAAATACACAGTACAGTTCCGATCTTATTGCCACATTAGATTGTTATGATAACATATTATATGCCTTCAGAGATTTCCTAAAGATAAACACCAAAAAATAAAACAACTGGAATAACTCCAGCAGTCGTGATCGTCTGATCTCATATGAAGCAAGAGATCGCGATGACATATGATGACGTGTGCAGGTGTTGAAGTGCTGTCCAAATTCTAAGCGGTAAGTTTTGAAGCCCTTCCCCTTAACCCTCGGTTGTAAGGGCCAAGGGGAAAGGGAAGGGGTAGGGGTACAAAAATAGAATTGGGATTGGGCCGTAGTATGCTAAAAACGGTATGCAAGCATAGTAGTATGTCCTAATGTAAAGAATTCGAAAAACAGTATGCTTGAAGTTCCCGGATGACCTACTAAATCCAGCGAGATTCTAAAGTGCGCATCCGATGGACGCTACGCTCTCCCATGATGCACCGCAAGAGAATTCATGAATGGGAGTGAAGCGATGCAACCGAGTAGGTCACATGATCATGACAAATGGCTGATGTATTATGTCTGAAATCAATTCATACTACTCATATTCATACTGCATTAAACGTACTTTTTTAATGGTCGTGTAGTAAATTCTAATTCAAATGTAGAACCTGCTGAGTGGCAGGTGATTTTGGACGAAGCCAAATTTTTTTTTGATAGATAAAAACTCCCTAAACTCCTCCTTCCCAAGAGTCTACTCTGCTCTCATTGGTCAAATCACAGCCCAGTTTCGTTTTAGAGACATGTGCGACTGGCAAATTAAGAATAAATATTGAGCAATTATCGATGGACTTATTGTGATTGGTAAACAGTCAGTTAAATAATCTATCCCTTCAGCATCTGGACTAGAGATTCTTTTTTATCACTGATGCCACTTTTTTTCTCTCTCTCTCAGGGAGATGAAGGCCCTCCAGGACCCAGAGGACCTCCTGGTGAACGGGTAAGGAAAGTAAAACTTGAGTAAGTTTTGGAAAATCGTTGACAGAAGGAAATGTTGAACTCTTTTCTCTCTGTCTTGTGTTGTTTAAGGGAGAGTCTGGTTCGACCGGGCAGGTCGGCCCAATGGGACCCAAAGGAGAGAGAGGGAACCACGTAAGACAGCATAATATGGACAATTGTTTGAGAAAATCAAATTCTCTTTGTTGTTTTAAATGTTTGAAGTCAGAATCAGATGGTTCATTGATTAACACAATCAATAGACATTGATTTGTAAAAATATAAGGCACACAAAAAACACACTCTCCTACTGATAGAACCTGTTCCTGTTCAATGGTGTGCTGCAAAGTTTGGTAGAAAAAATCTGAAATGATATATGTACATGATACAGACTAGTTTGAAGTCTTATTAACTCAAGTATGTTCAGATCTTCATCCCTCAATCTTTTCTCGTAGGGAGAGAGAGGAAGAGAAGGACCCAATGGCGCGAAAGGAGAGAAAGGAGACAAGGTGAGGAAGAACAGAAAGCTAAACAATTATATGAAGTAAGAGATTGGGTGAACACACTAAATAGATTCATGTTGTTTAAAAACTCTTTAAACCATTAAGTTTAATATAAAGGCTTCTGCTTAAACCTTTGACATGTTTTAAGGATGCATTAAACTGATTCAAAACATTTATTATATTCAACAATTTCCATTTTGGTGTCTCTTTAATTAAGTTGTTCTTGTTACACATGCACTGTTAAAATGATTAGTTACTTTACTATAAAAACTAAGTAAACCCATTGCCTTAAAGCAACAATTTGACTCTACTTTAAAAAGTGAGTAAATCAATTGTAACTCGAAACTCTTAAGGTGACATAAATCGTTAACTTAGTGTGCTTTCACACCTGCTTTATTTAGTTTTGTTGAATCGCACTAGAGTTCATTTTCCCTCTTGGTGCGGTTTGTTTGGGCAGCTGTGAATGTAGCAATCGCACTCGAGTGCGCACCAAAAGCGGACCAAAAATACGTACCGAGACCACCTCCACCTCTTCAAGACCACCTCTTCTTTCAAACAAACCCTCGAGCGGTTCGATCGTGGTGAGAACGTGATCCGAACTAAAACAGTCCCAACCACAAAAAGTACTGCACCTTCTTGGGCTAATCCAGCTGCCGTACTCCGATGCACTGTCCCATATTTTGGGGTTTGGAGGAAAAATATTTGTTGACAGCACTTTACCAGCAGTTTTAAACAGAGAGAGAGAGAGAGAGAGAGAAAGAGAGGGAAAAAAACATTACCTGATAGATCGTTGGTAATATTTGCAGAAGATGACCATGTTGCAGTTTAGCTACATTAATTCATGCCTCCTCCTAAAGCCGCCTTTCCACTGCACAAACGACAAGCGTCAGACCGGAAGTCATTCATTTCTAATAGAGAGTAGTCCGGGAGCTGCGTGGAGTTCCGATCATCTCCGTATGCGGGAAATTCGGATCCAATTTGAGCCGCGGATCCGTTGAAATATTTGAACTCCTGCAACTAGACCGTATGTGACCGGCCGACCGGAAGTGATGTATTTCAGTGTTATCCAAGCAGGTCCGTGCGCGCGAGATGAGAAATAGGTTTTTTTCGTTATTTTTTTTTAATCAGAAAAAGTCTGTATTAAAAAAAAACATTTCTATTCATAAATGAGTAACAAAAATATTATTATAGACATATTTAGCGGCCAATGAGTTTCAGTATTCATTTATTCATTCATTCATTCAACCATGGTGAACATATGGAGAATAAAGGCTCTTGCTCTTGTACTCCTATTTCGGACTCTGCAAGAATCCTTTATTTAGGACACTTCGAGATTCAGCGTCTTCCCCATGGTGCCCGACAACACTGAAAATACTGTGCGACTGCCACAAGGGGGCATATTCCGACAGTCGTGTCCAAATGTCGTGCTCAGTGGAAATGCGGCTTAACACCTTTGCAGATTGCAGCGCATTAAAACATTGTTCTCCAGCCACAGCTGTGCTTCATTATCGAAATGTATTGTTTGTCTAGAGCAGAGGTGTCCAAACTCAGTCCTGGAGGGCCGGTGTCCTGCAGATTTTAGCTCCAACTTGCCTCAACACACCTGCATGGATGTTTGTAGAAAGCCTAGTAAGGACTTGATTAGCTAGCAAAGGTGTGTCTGACTGGGAAAGGAACTAAACTTTGCAGGATTCTGGCCCTCCAGGACCTAGTTTGGGCATCCCTGGTCTAAAGTGATGTTTACAAACTATATAGTATACTATGACCAGGGATACAATCAGCCAGTGCAGCGACATTTTGTGTCTGCCAGTTTGTTTACTTGTGAGAGTTCCTTTGGCATTTTCCTGCATGTTAATTCTGACCAATCGAAAAGCAGTTTAGGAAATACTTTCAATAACATCTGGCCAATGAGTGATGTGGATTTTGTCACATGACTGCATTTTGGTTCTTTTCAACTGGTTCGGACCAAAGCAATCAGCGTGGTGTGAAAAGGACCCAAAATGGCAGAAAAATGCTACAATGTATCATTTGTTGCCCTTGGTCCAGACCAAATGAACCAAACCACAGATGTGAAAGCAGCCTTAATAATTTTAAGATCAGTTGATTCATCAGTGGATCGCTCGTCTGTGATTGCACTCAGGAAACATCGGTGAAGTGCAGATTTGTTATCCATCACACCACTACAACCCAAACCATATACTGTACAGGTATTAAAGGGCCACGAACCCCCCCTGGCTCCGCTGGGTGTTTTCACACCTACAGTCTGGAAAAGCTCAGAAAAGTGGGCGTGTCCAGCTCTGTTTAGGTGGGCGTGTCAGAGTAGGGAATGAGGGAAGGTTGTGCATAAAGATGGGAGTTTCCATTTGTGCACGCGCTCATTTTCAAACAAGCAACGCACACACAGGAGCAGGGGAGAAAGACAGTGACTGTTTACATCGACATCAGTCATCTAATTATTAGCCAAATTATTAATTTGTCGACTTTAACTGCAGTTTGGCACTTATACTTTAATCCAGGAACATTTCCTGCATGTCCCCCGTGACAAACGAGGTGTTTGATACCGCGCGGCGTAAGGCAGAAATAAAAACCCTCCGCAGACTATCCTGTCACAAAATGCGGCGAAAATTCTACACAAAAGCAATTGTTTGACTGCAGTGTTTACACTCGGAGAGCAGAATTTACAGCGGATCTTTCAGTCTTTAATATTGTACAGATATTAACGTTCTGTAAACTCAGTAACAGTTCATCATTTAAACAAAGGTCTGTCTTTAAACACTGACAGAGTTACGAACTCTACGAACTACTAACTAACTACGAACTATCTTTGCCATCTGATTAACAAGCAAAGAGCACTGATCGCTTACCAAATCTGTAGACCAGGACAATCCACATAAACTGGAGCGGCGTCTGTTTTAAAAGGAGACGAGCGGCAAATCCCGATTTCACCATTTCCAGATGCGGAAAGCTCTCGGGTGAAAAAATAAAGTTTCTTACAGACGCATTTCTGCTGCGCGCGTGTGAGTCCAGCTGCGCTCTCATAGCAGAAATGTAAACACAACACTAGCGACCTGCGTCTCCTTCCACTTGTTTTGGAAGCACAACGTGGCGTCCCTGCCTGTCTGGACACTGCAACGCGTACACAATACGCTTTTTCGAAGCTCTCGTGCATATTAATGAGTTGCACAGCATACACAATAGAGCGCGCTGATTAGCTTGAACAAAGGCTATCTCATGAATTAATGCCAGTCACTCAGAGACGTCAGTGTGTTCTGGCCGGGACAGGCGTCCACTGTGCTCGCTGGAGCGCATGCATAGATCTCATCGGCGTGACGCAGCCTCAAAAATTCGTTTCAAACCGGAAGAACGAATTTGCTCGAAATAACGCAAAAACAACCAATTTTCACTTTTTGGTCAACTATATGTGTCCTAATAGTGTTTATAGCAGCGTGGGACACAGATATGACTGTCAACAGCTCAAAAAATGTGTTTTGGTGTTTCGTGACCCTTTAAGTATGGTACATTGTTAAATTAATGTTAAATGTAGTTAAATGAATAGTTTCATTGTAACAAGAACACCTTAAAATAAAGTGCGAGCAAATGTTTTTGTAATTTAAGTATTTAAATATAAAAAAGCATTTTCAAGAGAACATTAAAGAGACTTTAAATCACAGAAACAACTTCTGAACAGGACTGATGACTGTGAACTGTCTAAAATCGAAAGTAGAAAGGAAAAAATGTGTTGATTATATTTGTATTTTAGTTTTAATGTGCAAAAGTCACACCTGTGTAAGAATTTGTGAAATAACATTGTAGACGACGATTTACAGAGGGCTATTTCTGACCACATGTTGCTGCAGGTCTCACACATCGGCGATTAAACCGTCAGTGACGGTCGCTTTCTTGAGGCCACGAGGTCGTTAATGAGATAATTAACAAGCTGACAGGATGAGGATATAACCTTTCTCTGTTACTGTTTTTCATTCACACAGGGTGAGATCGGCCCACGGGGTCCGGCCGGAGCTCCAGGCAACGTGAGCACGGTTTATAATTGACATCATAATTTATACAGATGCAGTTATCGAATATTAAAGATATTATATTGCAAATAATGTGAGAGAGAGGGGTATTTGGCATCTATTATGCTTTTTCTCGATGTATAAATCTCTGAGGGCATTCAATATCATTTCTTTAGGTGGCCAATGTGATTCCTGAACCTGGTGAACCGGTAAGTCAGTAGTTTTGTTTTGATTTTGTGAATATTTTGAGTGAGTAGATAGATTTTTTTGAAGTATATCTTAGGGCTGCTATGGCGATGGACAATAGCATCGTCTACCGACCCAACCTTATTTGTATCGCTATACATCTGGAGACATTTGGTCTCCACAACATTCTTACATTTCTTTTGTTACATTCTTTGTAAAGTGCCCTTGAGCTCTGGAGTGGCACTATATAAATAAAACTTATTATTATTATTATTATTATTATATTTCATTATATTATATTATAGTATCTTATTTTATTTTATATTATATTAAATTACATGATATTACATCATATTTTACTATTTTATGTTGCATTATATTATATTAAAATATATTATTCCTTCAATTATAAAATGCTTTTTATGACTATAAATCAGTATATGTTGTTAATTATATTTTTTGGAATAATTAATAAACATTAATACAACAGTAATATGCAAATGATTTGTCTTTCTATGTACTTTAAAACACTGACTATGATATGATTATTTAAGGACAAAAGCCCAGCTGACAAAATCCGGCAAATATAGAATTAACTTAATGGACCCTATCATACACCCGGTGCAATAATGTGCAAGATGTGTATGGCGCGATTTGTTGCTATTTTCAGACCAGCGCAACTACAATTTTCACATTTTGCGCCACGTTGTTTAAATAGCAAATCAACTTCTGCCATTTTGTTGACTTATGGGCATGCTGGTACTATTTTGAGGAACTGAAATAGACCGCACCATTGACCAACTAAAAGCTAAAGTCCAGTGCAGAGTTTGTTCGTGACAATTTGCATTTGTATAATGTTAATATTATTAGCAGTATTATTTATAATATGCATATTTATATTTGTTTTAATAAAAACAAGTTTAGATTTGTCCATCTGTCAGGTTTTGGAGACGTCACCATATGGCGCATAAGAACAGTACGTGTGTTTGGATATAACTTCCAACTGACCACACTTCATTATTATTGTTCATTTATTTGTTTGCTGGAAATTAGAACTGAATTTAGAAATAGTTTTGAAACAAATATTTGAGCTTAACAAACCATATTAAATATGCAGGCTAATGGATGTCTTCAGTGGAGTGAGTACAACACTGTTTCCTTATCCACTAAAGTAAAGGAGTAAAGAGTAAAGTAAAGTAAAGAGGCCGAATGGAGGAGGCTCGTTCTTCATCCTCGCACTGCAGATGCTCTGTTTAGTTGTTTTCTTGCTATTAAAGCGTTCAGTTTTTCAAAGTCCACCATGTAAATAGCGAATGCGCCATGACGCAACTGACTCTTAAAGGAAATGGGAAATGAGACTCCAATTGGTTTAATGCATGTTATGCTCAAAACACACCCATAAGTCATTAAGAGAATAAGCACAACCCTGTTAGTCCATGCTGCAGGGCGCAGATCGTATTTTTACATCCTTAAAATAGCAAAAGTGGCTTCAGACACTCTCTTAATGCTTTTGCGCCATGCACTTTAGGGCGTGCTCACACTATGTACAGTTGCCTTGAACCAGGCCGAAGCACGCTTGTCCCCACTCCCGTCTCCCCGACTGCCCGCACTCACATTCAGGCCGCAGCACGCTTACGTCATCAATGATGCACTGTTCAGTTTAAGAGAAGCGATCTCGCTGACTTCAGGTTAAAATCCTTTATCATCTTTTGTGTGTTTTACATTTCACTGCTGTTGGCTGATTTTTAGGGTAAACCAGGAGAAAAGGGAGAGAAAGGAGATCAAGGAAAGCCAGGGGAAACGGTGAGATTGAATTCTTTTCCAGCACTTCCGAATTCATTTGATTCTAGTGAAGCAACTCTTGCAGATTGTTCAACCCACCAGAAGAGGGCAGTAGAGAGTCAGGTTTGGATGCATGTTACTGTCACTACTGCATCCATAATGAAGTCTGCTGTCAGTCTGAAGAATCACTAGGCAAATCCGCTTTCAAGGGAGCAATATGCAAGCTTTTGATTTGCAGAACAGCCACCTGCAGTGTTTTACACACTGTCTGACAGGAGACGTTAAGGGATTCAGTGTTGCATAAGGGAATATTAATAAACCTGAAGGTCAGCAGTGTCGTAGCCTATTAGCTTTTATCTACCTCCATTGGCTACCTTTAAAAACACTATTCTAATATTAAGAATCATTTGCTGTAGCTTGAGCATATTATATATTTTTATATAATATTTTTTTAGAAGTATACTATTATTAAAGATCACTTCCTAAATATTATATTATATTATATTATATTATATTATATTATATTATATTATATTATATTATCGTTGACTACCTATATATCTACTATTCTAATTTATTCATTCATTTTGCAATGAGATGCCAACTATTTTAATATTGAAAGTAATTAACTGTAGTTGAGTATATATATATATATATAT
>CAIGQQ010005632.1:1707551-1729951 GCA_903798035.1 Danio albolineatus | reverse complement strand
TTATATTATATTATATTATATTATATTATATTATATTATATTATATTATTGGCTACCTTTTAATTTTATTTTATTTTTCTAAACTTGTGCCTTATTTGCCCAGAGCTATTAAAAGAAAGAAAGATTAGTGTTATTTCATTAGTAAAATCATCCACTAATATAAAGAAATGGCCAAACCATTTGTTATGAATATATTTATAGGGTTGTTTTTGTGAGGTTAAACAGTGGATATTTCAAAAATGAGTTCTTTTGAGTATTTAATCTCTTAATCAATGCACATCATTTAATAAATAGCAACAGCAGATGGATACTAATTACTTAGCATGACTGAAAGGTCTAGAAAGATTAACTACACATGAGCGTGTTTAATATGCATGCAAGTCTTACTCATCTTTGGGTTACTAATATTATATTCATAAATAATGAGTATATATTTTATTTATTATATTATTGTTATATTACAATTAAAAATATTATATTATATTATATTATATTATATTATATTATATTATATTATATACATTAAATGGTTATATTTATGTAGCTGAATGCATTATTCTATTTTTTTTCTGAGGCCGAACTTAAGAAGCTCTAATAAAATTGTCCAGCCACCATGCGATGCATCATTTACACAAACACAGACAAGCTTGTTACAATGATGTATCTACTCTCACCTGAATTTATTAGTGTGAAATGAGAAATCTCATGTTGAATTACTGCAGTTCTCACTAGTTCAGCCAAACGCAATCATTTCTGTCAGGGAAACGGCTTGACGGCATATTAAAAGAGAGCCAGATTTCTGGAGTAAACTTTGGGAAAGGGGATTACAAAGTCAACACGGCAGTAAAGTATACTAGAACACAACAACATAACACATATTGTACACTTTTTAGACTTGAGTTCTGAGTTTGGTAACTGTTAACATTAATATAATAACTGTCACAATATTTCTGATATTTCCAGGGTCAAAGAGGACTTCCTGGAGAGCAGGGTTTCAGAGGACAACCAGGACCTGCGGTAAACCACACACAGTTTTAAGGAGATCCTGTTTTGTTTTCATAAAGTAGAGTTGCATTAGGTTATATTGACAATATCACATGAGTAGCAGTGCGATGTGGCTGTATATTGACATTGGTAATCAGGGTGCATCAATACACGTTATTCGGTTAAACATACACCCATTAAAGCTCAGCTGTGTTAGTTTTACCCTATCAGTTAACATCCTCATCCTTTATAAATGCAAACAAAGTGAATTTGAAATAGTACTTGAGTATGAAAAAAACCCCAATATAAAGCAAAACCCATCCGTCATTCACATGAGCTCAATATGATGATAACAGTTAGTCCTTATTTTTCATATTCCAGTCATGTCTGTAATTTTTTAGAGCAATTGAGATGTTTCTTGCGTGTCTGAGGTGTTGTTTATGTGCTCAGGGCCCTAAGGGTGATGCTGGTGATAAAGGAGAGCCAGGCAGACACGGAGACCCAGTGAGTTTGTTTTCCTCTCTTACATGATGTTTTTTATTGTTGTTGTTGTTATCGTAACTTTTCACTGTCACAACTTTTAATGTTTTAGGGTCCGCCTGGATTGATGGGCCCTCAGGGGTCCCGAGGGCTGCCAGGGAATGTGGTAAGTTTTTAAACAAATCCTTGCCTTTTTTGACATCCAAAACAAAAACTCTGTGTCAGGACATACACAGTGGGGGAAGTAAATATTGAACACTTCTCCATTTTTCCTCAACAAACATATTTCTAAAGGTGCTGTTGACTTGAAATTTTCACCGGATGTTGGTAACAACCAAAGAAATCTATATATAAAAAGAAAGCAAATCTAGTTAGTTTACAAATGAAGTTATATATGTAATAAAATGAAATGACAAAGTATTGAACACATGAAGAAAGGAAGGTGTAGAAAGGCATGGAAAGCTCAGACAGTAGCTAAAATGTCTCAGTAATTCTTCAGCAACCCTATCCGCTTCTTCAGTCCAACATCTACATTAGCAGGATGATGAAGATGAAACCAGGGTGGAAACCAGATATTTCAGCAAGACAATGATCCAAAACACAGCCAAGGAAACTCTCACATGCTTTCAGAGGAAAAAAATCAAGCTGTAGAATGGCCCAGCCAATCACCTGACATGAATCCAATTGAAATACAAAATAAAGATCAGATTTGATAGACGAGACCCACAGAACCATCATGATTTTTACACTCTGTTTAAGTCTGTGGAAAAATCACACATGAGCAATGGATGTGACTTCATTCTCCATATGAGAGGTGTCTTTTCCTTAATTGGTGTAAACAATACATATAAGCATGTGTAAATCAAGTTTTTAAACACGAACCTGTCCAATCTATCAGATCTATTTAGCTATGGTTTGTGTAGCACTGCTTGTCAGAAAAACCTACAGTACTGTAACTTAAGACTATTTGTCCCACATATACTGTACTGGATTATAATAGATTTGTTTGACAGCTAACTATATGCATAATATGGGGTGGTGAAACATTTGAGAAGTAAATACAATAGTCTAATGGTGCTTTCACACCTAGACATTTGTTTCGGAACCTGTCTCGTTTCCCTAGTTATCGCGGTTCGTTCAGCATATGTGAATCCAGCAATTGCGCTCGGATCCTTCAGCTATGGTTCGTCCTTCCTCCAGCGTGCAAAAGTAATTATCAATATTTAATTGGATGAACATTTTTTAGTCTTATGCCTTACCCAGAATATAAAAACAAATATATGTAAGGGATAATCAACTGCCGATCTGCCAAAAAAAATACACCTGAGAAAAAAATAATAGGTTCAAATGTCCAAAGACTGGCCGTTAAATACACCAAAGATTAATTATATATCCCGTTTTAACAACAGAGATGCAAGAGATTAGATCCAGCGGCGTAGAACCGGAGATTCTCTGGCCGACATAAAGCTTCCCTCGGGGGGAGCCGTTCGCGGAGCTGCCGCTGACCGCCTGGAGCTTCCAACATTTTTAAAACGCGCTTTTCTTACACACAAACTGCCGATTTGACTTGAAAATAACTACATTCTCCCTTGAAAAACTTTCCCGTCCGTCATTAACAGCCCTCATCGGTTTCTTGCGCAGCACATGTGAGTTGCTATAGTAACTGTAAACGTTTGGGAGAAGCTCATTTATTTTGAACTGTGATCAAAACTGACTGGAACTACCTGTGCGTTTCAACAAAATATACCACACCCTCCAGCCAATCAGAATCAAGAATTTCAACAGACCATGGAATAAATACATTTAGATCATTTACGTTAATCATTACTGTTGGAATGTGAAGAGACTTTCAACTAGCACAACAAACAATGTTTCTGAAGACAATCACCAACTGCACCTTTAAGATTTGTAAATGAATAAATTAGATTTGTTTTCATTTTTATTTCGATTGAAAAAAATATTGTTAATTAACTATTATAACCCTACGGTTTGGGTCTAGAGTTAGGCTAAAGTCTATAATTTAATTTGTTTTGCTAAATATTCCATTGTGTGTGTTTTTCAGGGTATTCCAGGCAGCATTGGCCCACCTGGTATTGCTGGTCAGAAAGGAGATAAGGTATGAATAATAATAATAATAATAATAATAGTAATAATAATGATAATGGTAATAATAATGATGATGATGATAATAATGACGATGATGATAACAATATTATTATTAATAATAATGATAATAATGATGATAATAATAATAATAAAAAATAATGATAATAATAATAATAATAATAATAATAATGATAATGATAATGATGATGATAATAATAATAATAATAATAATAATAATAATAATGATGATAATAATAATATTGATATTCTATATAAAAACAAAAGGCATGTCAAGCTGTGTTGGTGTTTGGATGTCCAATTAGTTTTATTTGTATTTTTATTTTATTTTAAATAATTTATTTATATATGTTCTGAATTTGTCTAACTCATAGATAATTAACAGTTATCATAACAATAATTCACCCTATTAATAACCGATCTTATTACCAGGGAGATGGAGGTAAAGATGGTCCTCCTGGACCCCCTGGTCCAACCGGTGAGCCTGGTTTAAGAGGAGAAATGGGTTTGCCGGGAAAAGGCAAAGAGGGAGAGAAGGTAATACATTTCATCAGAGAGTTCATCCGTTTGATAACAACGATTATACTTTTTAATAGTGTTACTGTTGTGACTTTGTTGCAAATGTTCTGTGTGGATTCTCAGAAGTAGCCTAATTAGGTTTAAAAGCAGAGATCAGGCGTTTTGTTTCAGTCTTGTTTTACAGTTTCCCACCTGTGAGAGTTTAATAAGCGTCACATTGTGTTTACATCCCATGCACTGGCGAATCTGAAAGTTGTTTACGCTAACGTTTTCCACTTTTATTCGCTGATTGTGGTTAAACGCAGTGAAACGTGGAGCATAAAACTACCACACATTAAACTAACGAGTCAACAGGACCAGGACTGCAGGTGTTACAGGGGGAACTGGGCTTGTTTTATAGCTACTGCAGCTTTCTTTTTTCTAGAGTCTGTCTAACAGAGATACTCGCTTTCTAATGCGTGTTTGTCAAGTGGATGAGAATGCAATCATTCCTTCTACATTTTAATTGCTGTATTATTGATCCCAAATCAAACACATCATGATTTACTGAAATGGTGATGTTCAGTAAATCATGGCTCAAGTTTCATTCTGTTTGCCTTAAAAAGCTGTTATTTGACTTGAATTAAAATATTTGATCATAAACGAGAGAGTTTGTGAGAGTGAAAGTTGAAGGATTAAAAAAGTAGAGTGAAATAACAATAGTCATCTGTTTTTGTTGAATTACAGGGTGACGCAGGACCTCCAGGTATAGCCGGACCTCCCGGACTGAGGGTAATGAGACCACTTCTACAAGTGTTTTCTTGTTCAAAGAAAGACGCTTCGTTTTGTCTTCTGTCAGCAAGAGTTTACTGCTTATTCAGAAGCTATACTGTTATCAGAAGCACTTGTGGGTTTCCTAGGGGCACATAAAATCACATTTATGTGGTGATTTATATAATAATAATATCTAATATTTGTATCCATTTTTCTGTGAATAGAAGTCATATTTTGTTGCATTTAAACAAAACTGATTTATTAAACGGGTATATTTATTGCAATAATATTTTAGTCACGGAACATCTTTACAAATCGAGAGATAATACATTTAAATTCATGCAAAATATTGCAAAAAAAACATAAGATTTCTACAATTTTTTTTATTTTTTGTTTTTTTTTTTTTGGATTTTTTTTTTTTGTCTTTTAGAATTTTTTATTTAATATTTTTCACTAACGCATAACATAAAACATATATTTTGGTGTACAAAATTTTTGGACCATTATCTATGTGTGTGTGTGCTGTGCACAGGGCCGGATTAAGGATTAATTAACATATTGGGCCCTGGGGCTACAGCAAAACCAAGGGCCCCCTTTTATTTTTTTACCTCTTAAAAATAAAAAATATATATATAATTTACTAATTAAAATTCTTACTTAATTTTCCACCGTTTGATTTATATTTGACTATTATGTATATATTTTTTTCTATTTTATTATTATATGCCTTCAAGTAGGCTTTACAAAATTAAGTAATGGCATAATATGAAGATTAAAGTTCAAACAGTCTGCAAAAATCAGCAAAACAAAAAAAACTGTTGCAATACTTCCTAAATTAGTGCTTTATAATAAATACTTTAAATAGGGTTTTACCTTTAAAGAGTTTCTTTAGAACTTTAGCTGACCAAAAATCACTAATGATAGGATAACTTTAAAATCCATCCTTCTAATATCCAAAATATAGTGCTCTTCTGAGTTACAGGAGGCTGGCATCCTTATTTTATTTGTTTATTTTTTTTTTTAGGTGTATTGTCAGATGGAAGCTGGCGCCAATATTTCATTGCTCCTTATTATTTCTGTCGTTTTCATAAAAGGGGCAAAGTAAACATTCATTAAAAAAGGGTTGCCTTCTAATTAGTTCAGTTAGACACTGTAAAGCATAACTGAGTGTATTTACTTGAGATACATACTCTGCAACGATAGACATATTGATAACTGCTTGTGTAGGCTATTTGATTTGTTCGCGCACTGTCTTGGATATATTGTGTGATGTAAGGATTGTGCACGCCAATTTTTTGAGTCCAGTTGTAACCGCCGTGCGTCCGAGACTGCGATTCAGTTATGAGTCCATTCAGCATGATTCCGCCTATCCCAGCTTCCTTTACTACATGTACAAGTTAATCAATGATAAAGACTGTTTAAATTAATTGGTATAGCCTACCTTTGACTGGACGGTTCTCGCAGTAATGCCGAAATAAGGGACTGTCCTGGGAAAAATCTGATCACTTTTATGGGTGCCTAAAACAGGGCTATTCAATATTCTGATTGGGCTACAGCCACTCCGAGCCCCAGTTTAGCACTGGCGTCACTGTTTTTAAACAGCAGCAAACCACACACATTGTTTTTTTTTATATATTATTTATTTTAGTTGCATTTACAGGGAGTGCAGAATTATTAGGCAAGTTGTATTTTTGAGGATTAATTTTATTATTGAACAACAACCATGTTCTCAATGAACCCAAAAAACTCATAATTATCAAAGCTGAATATTTTTGGAAGTAGTTTTTAGTTTGTTTTTAGTTTTAGCGATTTTAGGAGAATATCTGTGTGTGCAGGTGACTATTACTGTGCATAATTATTAGGCAACTTAACAAAAAACAAATATATACCCATTTCAATGATTTATTTTCACCAGTGAAACCAATATAACATATCAACATTCACAAATATACATTTCTGACATTCAAAAACAAAACAAAAACAAATCAGTGACCAATATACCCACCTTTCTTTGCAAGGACACTCAAAAGCCTGCCATCCATGGATTCTGTCAGTGTTTTGATCTGTTCACCATCAACATTGCGTGCAGCAGCAACCACAGCCTCCCAGAAACTGTTCAGAGAGGTGTACTGTATATATCTCACTATTGACTTTTCGGAGCCTGTCAAGTCCTTCTTTTGACCCATTTTGTCAAAGGAAAGGAAGTTGCCTAATAATTCTGCACACCTGATATAGGGTGTTGATGTCATTACACCACACCCCTTCTCATTACAGAGATGCACATCACCTAATATGCTTAATTGGTAGTAGGCTTTCGAGCCTAGACAGCTTGGAGTAAGACAACATGCATAAAGAGGATGATGTGGTCAAAATACTCATTTGCCTAATAATTCTGCACTCCCTGTATAGTTCTATTAGGATAATGTTGACATTGGACTAATGATTCTTAAGATTCAGCTTTGATCACAGAGTTAAATGACAAGTCAAAATAGAAACCAATTTAATTATACTTATATAATTAATTTTATATTACACATTACATTTATCAGTATCGCATCAACATTTATATACACATTAACATTTATCAGTATCACGGTTTTAGTGTATGTTAGTCAAATAAATGCTCAAAACACAAACATTTCATCTTAAACCCTTACTGACCTCAGACGCTTCCATGACTAGATGAATAGACAGACCTGCAGAAGCCCTGTTATATAGTAAGGTGGAGTTAAATTTATGTCTTCATGATAATCCCTCTTTATTTTATGTGTTAGGGTTTGCCTGGTAATCAGGGGATGCAAGGGATGCCAGGAAACAGAGGACCACCAGGAGAGGGAAGCCCTGGATCTCAGGTAACTAACCACACACACTATTTAATCAAAACAGTCATTTTCTCATCAGCACTGGTGTTAGTAACATAAAAAGATTTACAATAATATGTTAAAAAAATACCATATGACCAAAAACTGACCTTTTTAAATGTGTTGTTAATATGGAAAAGAGTTTGAAATCAGTGATTTTCTGACCCTATTCAATATCTCTTACTCTATGGATCTGATGTGAGAGATTTCATTATGCTTATAGTTGATTGATATTCTGCGTCTCTCTTTAGGGGCCTCCCGGACCTGCCGGACCACCTGGAGCAGCGGTAAACAATCTGCACGTTTATCTCAGTTTCAAATAGGACAGATACTCATAGAAAAGCCCTGAAGTGACATGTCATGTTTGATATTCAGGGTTTGAGAGGACCTCCAGGAGTGGCCGGAGCACAGGGACCTGCTGGACATAATGTAGGATTCATCTTTAATTAATTAATTTTGGCAGTTCAAGTGCATTGTAGCATTAGAAGACCTCAATTGTTCCTAGTGGAAATACTTGACAAATTGTGATTTAATTGAACATGTTTTCAATTGGAAGTATGAAAAAACAGCAAGCAGCAACATGGCCTTTACAATTCTTAAACAGATCTTCAATCTAAAATATATGTTTTAAGTTAAAATAACATGAAAATTGGACCTCAGAGTTAGTTTATTCTTGTATTATGCAACACATTAACAACAAAAAGAGAAGAAAAAAAAATCAGCATCCAGCACACAATCACGCAGGCATAATCTACTGGGGACATTTTTTATTTCTAGCCATTTTTCAGCAGAAATTTGGCAGAAAAATAAACAAATAAATAAATAAATAAATAAAATTAAACAAATAAATTAATTTAATTACACAATAAATAAAATAAATTAATAAATAAATAATTAAACAATTAAACAAATAAATAAAATTAAACAATTAAATAATTAAATAAATAAATAAAATAACAATAATAACTTCAAGGTTTAGAATGCAGATCCAATTATTCCACTTGTTTGTAAACAAAGCTACAGTAAGTCTCTCGTATATCATATCTACTAAAAGAAAATATAACTTTGCTAACTGTATTGTACATAAATCATCAATGATTTGCTTATTATCCAATAATATGACAACATTTATTTAATAAATGAATAAATATATATTCAGGGCATGACATTAACACCCGCCAGCCCGCCGAATGTGGGTAGATTTCAGCTGTGGCGGGTTAAGGCTGGCTCACACTGCGATTTATTTTTATTATAATTTATTTATTTATTTATTTTTAATCCTAACTATTGTGGCATGTCAGACTGTATGAACATGGCTTGCGTCACACTGTAAGACCTCAGCTATCATAAAGTCAGACTGAACAACAATGAAGACGTACCTGTGGCATTTTGGCTATCCTGCATTCTGAAATGATTCCTCACAGCAAATGTAAACAAACTGTAGCGGCATTTTTGCACACAGCGCACCTCAATAATAAAACCAGGGAGAAAAAAACATTTTTGTTTTGTTTTGACATTTCCCGCAGTCATCTGAGTTGTCACATGGATCGTATCATCAAATTCGGTGCTCCTATTGGTTCTTGGACTGACGCTCATCGCAGCTGTTGTCACAGCAGGAAAGTGTCTAAAATATTCTGACACTGCCATAACTTCATCGGGGATAAATCTGATCGCAGCAGGCATTAAGCGGCTGTCTGTGAACATGTCAAATTAACGATCAAAAATCAGAGATTTTAGCCTAGGATTTCAGGAATCTTTTAGGATTTGCCAAATTTGTCTCAGATGACAAAATTGGAGCTGAAATCTCACAGTGTTTGCAGGGATGTAGACAGACACCCCTACTAGCCACTTTGGCTTGTTCAAAATATTTTTTAAATAGCCAGAGCTGCCCCATCCCTAAAGATTAGAATGTTAGTTCAAAACCGTTTGTCAATATGTGCACAAATGTGATCTTATAACTGAGAAGCAGCATGATTTATAATGGTTCGATTGAGCAAAAGAAAACAGGAATACTGAATGAGAGGACGATCAGACGCACGGTGAGACACAGGCGATCCTCACTCACTGACGTTGTGAGCGAGACACAGCTGATGTGATGCACGAGTGCTTATAAACTCCCGTTTCCTTGCACAAAACAACCATGCCTAGAAACGCAACTGGTGCGATCGTTTCTTTTTGAAATAGATTGGAAAAAAGCAGTGCTCGTGCGCCCACAGTGCTGCTGCTTTTAAGAGATCTCCAGATTTCTTTGTATGCAGCAGCTGTTGCCGCTTTCGCTTTTACCATTCTTTGAACAGATTATTAATGGGCCTAACGTTAACCGTGTGCACGTGATCATCCTTGCACTATCACACACGGAATGTTTTTCACCTGCTTTCTTTTGCTTGCAGTTATTTTTGTTAATATGGTTTAATTATTATCCTTTACAATAACATTGGATTAATAGGAGATCAACTCTCCATTTATCTATAGCTACTGGAATATCTGGGACCTTCAGCCTGGACAAACTACATGTCAATGTCTTTCAAGAACATTTTGATGAATAAAAAGTCTGTATACAATTATAATTAGCTTTTTTAACACGTTTAAAAAAAATTATTTGAGGCAAGACAACACATAATTTGAATCAAGTATTTTAGCATGCCAAAGTCATATTTATGCATATAAAATATATATTTTTATGACAACAAAATTGTGGCTAGTGAAAACGGCGAGTGGCTAGTAACATTGGAAAACTACTAGCCACAGTTGCTGGTGATCAATAAAGTTAATGTCGAGCCCTGTATATATTTACACACATTTACAAAAGACAAACAGGTTAAATGATGGGCTTAAAAGGTTTTCTGCAGATGCTGATTCATCATATTCTGCACCTGTACAATGACAATGTGTTGAGTTTCACTGCGCTGCTGTGGGTCACAGTTGAGTAGTCTTGGGAACATGGTGTCATTTAGTGTCTAACAAGGTTTAAATGTGGTGGATTCAGCAGCTGCCGCAATTCATGTGTGTGTTTGTCTTCCTTCAGGGTATACCTGGAAGACCTGGAGAGAAGGGCTCACCTGGAGAACCTGTGAGTGTGATATCTGTTTGTCAATTAAAAAGATGGATTAATCAATTAAAGTTGATGCAATTAATCAGTCCCTCCAGAATGTTGCAAGTGATCCTGAAAAAAGTACAATATTTGTATGGGGTTTTTTAGCAGGTAATTCAATAGGTTTAAGTAAAAGGCATTTTAGGCCGCATATATTTCTTGCAAAATTCTGGAGGGACTGATTAATATTCATCTGCGGGTGATGAATCATGCACTGTATGCTTGGATTATGAATCTCAAATTCATTTTCCATATATTTTTGTTTTCTAGGGAAAAGCTGCAGACCTTTCTGATCTAAACCTGAAGGTATCATCCATCCATCCATCCAGCTCTGCAAATGTCATTCATTCATCAATCCATCTGTCCATTTTTTCTTCCAATGAACACAAGTCAGCTCTTAAACTCGTGACGTAGATATCCAACATCCCTCCATGTGACCTCTGTCCATTCGCCAACTCGTTTATTCTTTCATCCATCCTTTGTTTCATTCTTCCATTTATCCTTCTTCCCAAGCATCCATCCATCTCTCCATCAATTCTACTAATGTAGCACAACTATTTAGGATATAATACAGTTCAAAATGTATAGAATAAATAATAACTATTAACGGAAAATACATCTGAATCTGGCGACGCAGTGGCGCAGTAGGGAGTGCTGTCGCCTCACAGCAAGAAGGTCGCTGGTTCGAGCCTCGGCTGGGTCAGTTGGCGTTCCTGTGTGGAGTTTGCATGTTCTCCCTGCGTGGGTTTACTCCGGGTGCTCCGGTTTCCCCCACAGTCCAAAGACACGCGGTACAGGTGAATTGGGTATGCTAAATTGTCCATAGTGTATGAGTGTGTATGGATGTTTCTCAGAGATGGGTTGTTGCTGGAAGGGCATCCACTGTGTAAAACGTGCTGGATAAGTTGGCGGTTCATTCCACTGTGGCGACCCCAGATTAATACAGGGACTAAGCCGACAAGAAAATGAATGAATGAATACATCTAAGTCTGAAGATTCTTTCATAAACTGGAAAGTAAAGACTAACTTTAGTAAAGACTAAAAGCTAACTTTATACTTGGTTTGATTGGACAGTTACATTAAATCTTTATCACAGCATTAAAGTTAATATGTATCAGCACAATATACCTTTTAACATTATTGATCCAATATTGAAATTTGTGAACAGAAATAGTGCTGCTTATTTTGTTATTTCTTGTCTTCCCATTCTCGGTAACGTTGAAGCTTTGCCCCTTTTCTCTTTCCCAGGGTGTGTGTTCAGATTGTCCTGCTGGGCCGCCTGGACAACCAGGTATTCCAGGACCTCCGGGTGACAAAGGTCATTCTGGACCACCAGGGAAAAATGGACAGGATGGATATGCGGTGAGAATCTTCGTTGTCTAATCTTAATTTAAAATGTGACTGAAGTGAAAACAGATGTCATTTCGGCCCAATCCCAATTCTATTTTTGTACCCCTTCCCCTTCCCCTTGGCCCTTACAACCGAGGGTTAAGGGGAAGGGCTTCAAAACTTACCCCTAAGAATTGGGACAGCACTTTAACACCTGCACACGTCATCATATGTCATCGCGATCTCTTGCTTCATATGAGATCAGACGATCACGACTGCTGGAGTTATTTCAGTTGTGTTATTTTTTGGTGTTTATCTTCAGGAAATCTCTGAAGGCGTATATTATGTTATCATAACGATCTAATGTGGCAATAAGATCGGAATTGTACTGTGTATTTACACAGTGGCCATATTTATCTATGTAAACACACGAAAACAACATTAACATTATATCAGACGCTGTAAAAAGCTCATTCACAGCCACTAGACATTACTGACAGGTTATTCGAGTGTCATCGTGTGTCAGAATGTTGTGAGACTGCTGTACATGAGTTATGATTATGGATTATAGATCGCAAAATTTAGCGTTTTTTTTTTTGCGTTTTTTTTAAAGCATGACGGTAAAACACAAACGCGGTTATGAATATATTAAAACATGTTTGTTTGTCGTAAAACTTCGTACTAATAACAAAAAATACTAATTTGTGGATCTCCTTACTTCTGGGTTAAGCTATCCTACCGCTGTGGCAGGTGTATTCTGGGAAATTTTCTTACCCCTCCGTTTTAAGTGTGGTCATGAAAAATCTTCGTTCGAAGGGGTGTATACCCCTTGCCCTTAGCCCTACGCCTTCAAGCTAAAGAGAATTGGGACACCACTACCCCTTGACATGAACGCGCAAAACGAGGGGTAGGGGTAAGGGGAAAGGCTAAGGGGTAGAATTGGGATTGGGCTTTATTCATTTTACAACCTTTCAAATATGTAAATTAGAAAATAGCTGAATTGGGGTTAAATAGATGACTCTTGCAGGGTGCTACTGGACCAACAGGACCTGCAGGACCACCTGGTAGTGATGGAGCCAAGGTCAGAATCTAGATTATACTGTATCTACACAGTCTATGTAATAAAAGTCTATGTTTCATGAAGACTAATTTTCGTTCTGTTTAAGGGGGTCAAAGGTGACAGAGGCCCTGCAGGCACACCTGGAGATAAGGGTGAAAAGGTACTCACAACAACCTACCATTTTCAGAACATATTAAAGTTTTTTCTGTTAGTCTTTTTGACATATTGTTGATTTGTATTTATCCAGGGTGCCCCAGGACCTTCTGGATATCCAGGTGCTGCAGGAGCCATGGGTCAACCTGTGAGTATTTAAATAAAACCTTCATAAAAGAACACTTTCAGTTAGATGTGTTAAAAATAAACTATACTGGCATTACTTTCTTTATCCATAGGGTAATGATGGAAACCCTGGACCTGTAGGACCCCCTGGACCCCCTGGAGAAAAGGCACGTTTACTATGTTGTGTTCTGTAATTTGAATATGTATTATTTTGGATGGTTTACATTAACTGATGGCCTTGCTAATGTGCTTTACTAGGGTAAAGAAGGAATGACTGGAATTCAGGGACCTCCAGGTCTGCCAGGTCTAATGGTGCGTTTTTTTTTTTTGGTCATTTTTTTAAATAGCTTAACATTTTTATAATGCATACACTACAATTTAAACAAGGTCTCTATTATGCTCACTTCATAAATACAGTCAGCACAGGAATGTAAATTGTTTTATGCTAATACAAATAAAATACATAGTTTATTCCTGTAATGCAACAATATTTTAAGCAGCCATTACTGCAGTCTTCAGGGTCACATATTCCTTCAGAAGTCATTCTAATGTGCTAATTTGGACACTTTTTGTATTGCTATTAGTGTTAAAAACGTGTGGATCATGTGATACATTTTAACTAGAGTATTTGATTCATTAGTGAGTTTAAAACAAGTGTTTGAAATACAAAAAAAAAACTTAATTATATCTTGACATTTGAAAAAAAATTATATCTTGACATTTTTAGAAATGCATACACTTCTAATTAAAATACTTCTATTATGCTTACTGAATATATATAGTAAGCACAGGAGAGTAAATTGTTTTATGCTAATATAATACAAATAAAATATATAGTTTATTTCTGTAATGCAGCAATGTCACATATTCCTTCAGAAATCATTCTGATATGCTGATTTATGAACATTTTGTATTACTATCCGTGTTAAAAACCCTTGTGTATTGTGTGATGCATTTAAACGAGATTATTTGAAGTGTCAAAATTATTACAAAAAAAAATGTCCTGTAACAAAACAATTGGTAACACTTTATTTCGATGGTCCATTTGAGTACTAGTAGACTGTCTGCTTAATATCTGTTGATACTGACATTCAACAGACACTTTAACTGACTAGAAGAAACTTTGCAAGTACATGTCAACTTATACTAACCCTAACCCCAATCTAAAGAGTCTACTTATAATCTAATGAGAATTAGTTACAATGTAAATTAAATTCAACAAACAGACCATCAAAGTAAAGTGTGACCAAACAATTTTGGATAGAAGTACATGAAGTAATAGAAAACATACTTAATATTACACTACCCTTTCAATTCATGGTTATTTATTTCAGTAACTCTGATATCCAAATAAGTAAATCTGAAAATTATTCACTCGATTATTTTAATAATCGCAGCCAAAAAAGCAATTAAGACACTTGTTACATCCCTGAATCCCCAACAACTCAAGAATGGCTAGAAATCGTATATATTTATGTGATGGAAAAAATTATTCTCCCTTCGACTCCAAATTAATGCATTTAGAAATATCTGGTCCAAGTGGACTGAATACATCAGACTTCTCTAATTTTTCGTAGAAATATAAAAATATTACTATCTAATTCCATCCACTGAACAAACGTTTTTCAATTAACGACCCATTGCACTCCCCCTCCTAATTTTCTCTTTCGATCAGGAATTCACAGATGATAATATCTGAACTAAATTTGTGGGTATACATAAAGACCCTCTCTGACCTATGTATACTTAGTTATATATACTAAGTATACATAGGTCAGAAAATGTACTTAGATATTATGTTACAATTTTAACGTTACTGTTATTTTCATATGTTTTATTTTATGCTTGTTTTTATTGAGTTATTTTACTTTATAAAAAATGTTTAGCAATGCAAAATGTATACTCTCTTAAGTGAAATCATTGTACTGTATTTATTGCTACTATATATAAAAAAAAACACATGTATTATTATCTTTCCTGTCTGTTTTGATCTATTTGGTGCCAATTTCAGTTGTTCCTCATACTACTTTTTGTTTCATGTAGGGCATGATGGGTAAACCTGGAAAGGATGGAAGACCAGGAGAATCAGGAGAGCCTGTATGAGTCTGATGTTCTGCAAGCATGCCAGCATCCCAACAATAATTAGTGTGCATCAATATAAAAAACTGAGATTATCCTCTTTCCTGCTTACAGGGTAAACAGGGAGAACCAGGACAGGCAGGAAGAGACGGGCTCAGAGGAATGCCTGTGAGTGATTAAAAACACTGCGTCTTGTTAGACCTGACATTAAGATTCATTTGTACATTTTACACTAGGTGTGAATGAAAATATGTCTATCCTGATTATCAATAGTCAAAATGCATATGTTAATACCAGGCGCAAAGTCTTTTAGACCAAAGTCTGGACATACATGTTTTTTTTATTTTGTAGGGCTTCAAAGGTCACAGAGGAGAGCCTGGACCACCAGGGTCAAAGGTTAGTGAGTGCTAAATAAAAGTCCTACCCATTCAGTGGGAAAACCACAGAACTTAAACTGTAGAGCTGCATGATATATCGTTTCAGCATGGTTATGGCAATGTACACATCCACAATAGTCACATCGTAGCATTTGCAATGTCCAGTCATGATTATAGTTGATCAGGAACAATAGACAGGGTTCACAGTCATGGAAAGCCTGGAAAAGTCATGGAATTTTGACATGGCATTTTTTCAGGCCTGAAAATGTTTTGGAAAAGCCACAAAGCCACAAAGGAAAAGTCATGGAAATTAGGGTCACACTTTATTTTGATGGCCCGTTTGTTGAATTTAACTTGCATTACATCTATATGCCAACTAATTCTCATTAGATTATAAGTAGACTGTTAGGTTAGGGTTAGTGTAAGTTGACATGAACTTACAAAGTTTCTTATAGCCAGTGAAATGTCTGTTGAAGGACTGTTAAATGTCAGTATCAACAGATATTAAAGAGACAGTCTACTAATACTCAAATGGACCCTCAAAATAAAGTGTTACCAAAATTAGTTGAACAAATGTCTGTATACTTATATAGGTTATGTTTATAGGTTGTGTTTACTTCTTATCTGTCCGTGGCCAAACACATGCTCTCACATTATTAGTGCTGCTGTGTGAACATTATGTAAATACAGTTACTACAATTACTAAATACAATTACTTTTGATTTACATCAACATTTAAATCGCTCCATATTGCAATACAATACAATCAGACAATATCAGCGCTCTCCCACATTTTAAGCTATAAATACTGCCCTTATTTCCATTTCTGGTATAAGATTGCTAAAGGATGGTTTGACTAGAATGTACAGTTTTTTACCATCATACTGATCACTTTTTAGTCATTTGGCAGAACTACAGTTCGAACCGCTGTAGTTAAGAGACCATACCTTACACACCGAAGAAACAATAAATTTTGACACCCCTACTGCGCATGCTCTGCTTGCTCGTGCGGTGTGAAAGAGGTGACTTCAAGGATGAGCTGACACATGTCAAAAAGCAGGGTTGCCATGGCAGAGAACGGATGAGTCAGGCTTCAATGTCCTCATTTGTTACAATCCATTCTGAATAAACAAACAATGAAGTTTACATGCTTCGTCCTTGTTTCATTATTCATTAAGATGAATCCAAACTCTTTTCTGTAGTTCAAACAACTCAGAATTGTAGTTGAGAACGTCTGTTATAACGGCCCACGTATTAGAAATTAGTCAGGTTTAAATCGGGCTCATAATTACAGTTGATGTGTCGGACCGGGTCGGGCTCAGAAACAAGGTGCACAGGCTTGGGTAGGGTCGGGTTTCATTTTTTGGGTTTGATTTAAGCTTTAAATACTTTTCAACTTCTCAGAAAATTCGAAAAATGTGCCATTTGTTTGCTACATTTGCATATTTTCTCTTTTGTATTAATCTATGCTGTAATTTGATTCTTGTGTTATGCAGAATTATCCTAATTAGCCTAATATATATATAAACTTATGTCATCTGGTGAAATTTATTGCAAAATATATTGCAGAAAAGCAAAAAAACGTGATATAACATTATTACAATATGGTTTAGCCCTAATAAACAGTACGTGCTTCAAAAATCATCCATAAACTTCAAGGAGTCTGTTAATAAATGTTGTCGTCTCATATTAGGGTGAAGAGGGGAAGCAGGGTGTTCCTGGACGTGAGGGTCAACCAGGGAAAGACGTGAGTAAAGCTGCTGTCCATCTCTGCATGCAGAGGTCACTAAATAAATAAAATGGTGTCGGGTTTTAATCTGTGTGCTTGTGTTGTTCAGGGGAACTCCGGACCACCAGGGCCAGAGGGCATGAGAGGACCCCGAGGAGAATCCGTGAGGATGCATTTCATCAATCTTTTCAATTGATAAATAAAACAGCACCAGTTATTATCCTGTTGGTCATTGTTTTTAGGGTCAGCAGGGAGAACAAGGACCTACAGGGAAGCCAGGATCTCAGGGAAATCCTGTGAGTTTTATTGGATCACTTCAAAACGGGTGGCCGTATTGTAGATTTACAGTTGAGAACAATCACAAAAAAATATCTTTCAAGTGACCAAATTCATTAGTGTAAATGACTATGTTGCTTTACTGTGTTTTAGGGTCAGCCAGGACACAAAGGGGAAGCAGGGAGCCCAGGATTACCAGGCTTCCCAGGTCCAAAAGGGCCATCGGTGAGTTTTTTTTTGCACTTGCATATCAGCATTATTAGCAATGACATGCCTGTAAAAACAAGTAACTGTAGAAGCTAGCAGCAGTCTCCAGTAGGTGAAAATGAAGTGTTTGCACTGTTTGCCTGTCTAAACATGAGTACTGTAAATATATTTACACTTGCGTCTCTCTTCTAGGGTCCTCCTGGACCAATTGGCCCCGAGGGAAAACAAGTAAGTGACGGCTCTTTTTAAAATTCATATTTTAGTAACAGGTTTTATATTATTTGAACTAAACTTGTGTCTATCACAGGGCATGCTAGGAAAAGCTGGAGACCGAGGACAGAAGGGAGAAAAGGTTTGCATGCATAAGTCCAGCCATCCATCTATCAGTCCATCATGCAACCATTCATACACTCACCCACCCATACATCCATCCTTCCAGCTACAAATTCATCCCTCCATCAGTCCCTTCATCAACCCTCCCATGAATCCATCCATCCACTCACAAGCCCATCCATCCATTCATTTGCCTTCACCCATAAATTCATCTCTCTATTCAGCCTTCAATCCATCAACCCAGATCATTCACTCACAAGCCCATCCATCCATCCATCCATCCATCCAGTTGTCAATCCATTCATTTGCCTTCACCCACAAATACTTCTTTCTATTCAGCCTTCAATCCATCAACCCAGATCATTCACTCATAAGCCTATCCATCCATCCGTCCATCCATCCATCCATCCAATTGTCCATCCATTCATTTGCCTTCACCCACACATTCATCTCTCTATTCAGCCTTCTATCCATCAACCCAGATCATTCACTCATAAGCCCATCCATCCATCCATCCATCCATCCATCCATTCATTTGCCTATTCACCCACAAATTCATCTCTCTATTCAGCCTTCAATCCATCAACCCAGATCATTCACTCACAAGCCCATCCATCCATCCATCCATCCACCCACCCACTTGAATATTCATCCATCAGTATTCCATTCATCCTGTCATCCATCCATAAATACAACCATCCATCAATAAATGATCCATCCCTTCAATTATCCATCCACCCACCCATCAGTTCTTCTGATTGTCCTTCCAACTACAAATCCATCCATCCATTCTTTCATTTATTCATTCAACCACGAATCCCTCCATCAACATTTGCCTCTAGAAGCACATCAGAACTTGTCTAACTCAGTTGCTTGTTCCTGCAGGGCGACAATGGAATAAAAGGAGACAAGGGACCTGTTGGAGATCCAGGTATTCCAGGTAATCCTGGGTCTCCTGGCAGGAAAGGTCACACGGGGATGATGGGCATGTCGGGACCCCCTGGAGAAGTGGGTCCCGCTGGGCCTCCTGGTACTCCAGGAATACCCGGTCTTCCAGGTCTCCGAGTAAGTCTAGATTAGAGTTTTTAATAGAATAGGTGTTGCTGGTGATATAATAAAACATTATGAGATAATTGTAATGATTTCAAGGGCGAGACACCGTCACTGGAACAAATGCGGCGGCTCATTCAGGAGGAACTTTCTAAACAGTTGGATGGTGAGATTTGTTTGGTTAAGATATTTCTGATTTCTTGTTTTATTTTCTAAACTTTCCATTAATTTCTCTTAGCTAAGTTAGCTTACCTGATGGCTCAAATGCAACCGGCTCATATCAAGAGCACAGCTGGTCGCCCTGGTCCACCTGGCCCACCAGGTAAAGACGGGTCTCCTGGCCGACAAGGTCCTGCTGGAGAGCCTGGAATACCTGGACAAAATGGAGTAGAAGGACTAAGAGGTCCCGTTGGTCCTAAAGGTACCACAGAAGATCATTTACACGTGTTCTTGGGTTGATTCATGCTGCAAAGTTTCATTTACTAAAACTAATCTGTTTAATAGGTGAACGGGGTTCGAAGGGTGAAAAGGGAGAGGATGGTGTTGGACAGAGAGGAGAGCCTGGTCCAATTGGACCCATGGGTAAGACCTGTTGGAAATCAATACTCAGATTTAATGGCACAAACTATGTACTTGAATGAATTTGAAATATTTACTGATGTACACGTATATGAAATCTTAAAATTGTTTGTGTCATAATGGAAAGTAAGTATATATAAGGAACGTGTATATATAAATATATATGTAAGTATATATAAGGCTGTAAAATTACAGTATCTTTTAACTGTCATATTACAATAGGTTCATTTTCATGTGGAAGAGATCATGCGCTGAAATATAATAAATAAATTATAAAAAAATAATGGTTTTAAGTAATTAATAATAATAATGGAAATGATACATTTTGTGTTTGGGTCATTTTGGAGCCGAATATGTATGGAGTACCTTTGAAAAGAAAAAGAAAACGATTGTTACTGTAAATTATCCATGAATGGTTGCCATGTCACAATGTTTATTAAATATAATTAGCCTATTCCTATTTTCTAACACACTTCTGGAACAGAATTTAATTTATAAAGAGTAATATGAAAAGCAGCGTGAAACTGAAATAGACATTAAAATTAGATTTTCAATGTACGTTTGTTAAAGGAGTGGTCCAGGGTGTATTTTTAAGGCTTGGTTGTGTTTATAGGGTGCAAAGCAATGTGTGCTCAAGCTTCATTTGTTGAAAAATCACGTTATTTTTTTCAAATATCTTACTGTAATTATATACAGCTACTCAGCTAACAAGAAAACGACTGTCATATTTCCTAGTTCCTCCGAAAGCCCATCCTCAAGAGGCTCTGATTGGTCAGCTAACATAATGGCAGCTTCACACCTCTACTAGCACATGCTTTGCCTCTGCTGTGTAAATACTGCCAGTCAGTGTAACTGTAAATGACCTTTCTCGAATGCTAGCTATATATTTTTTAGAATTCTCTGGAACATAATTAAATCAATCTGTGAGCACTTCTCTCTTTGTGTCGTGTCCTTTAGAATCCCAAATACAGAAACATGTATGCTTGTAACCTGAATGGTTTATGACATCACTAACCTGGATGTATTTTTTGTAGTCCCCAAACTTCGTTCGCTGAAAGCCAATGTCTTCCTTTGCATTGAACTTTGAGCGTCTTACATTCAGAGATGTTGTTTATGTTCACACAGCTACATTAAACATCAACTAAAGTTTAAAATATGATATCATAGTGGACCACCACTTTAATAAAAATAAAATAAATTCTTTTGAATGAATGTAATAAGGATTTGGGGGAGAAATTGGCTTGAAAATCGAAATCATGTTAATGGAAATGTTCATTATTTAGACTCATTTATTGTTCGATTGTTAGAATGAAGACATCTAAGATCATATTATGTACCACAGGTCCTGCAGGTATGCCTGGAGATGGAAAGGACGGTCTTCCCGGAGCGGCAGGCGCTCAGGGAGAGCCTGGTAATCCTGGTCCTCACGGTCAGCCTGGACCTCCCGGACCAACAGGGCAGTGTGACCCCTCGCAGTGTGCCTACTACGCCAGTCTGGCATCAAGACCTCACACCAAAAACGTCAAGGGGACTTAAAAATACCCTCCCAATCCTGGACGAACACCTATTTATGAACTTGGACAATCAGTAAGCCAAGAACATCTAACATCAGGAGATCTCCAGAATCTGAGAGGTGTGTGAACATATGTGTGCGCGTGTATGTGTGTGTGTTCATAATAGGCTTTTCACTATGGTAAAAAGACAACCTTTTAATCCTGGGTTAAGAAATGTCACACTTGTAGCTGTACTTTCAACTCTGGGTTGTGAAGTCAACCTCCAAATCAGGATAAAACCCTGAACAGTGGTGCTAAATGTATACAGTGTTGAAACATTGTTTTACTAAGGTGGTATTTATGCGATACACCATTTTATACTACTACAGACATTCCCAAATATCAAACTTTATGTATATCTTACAATGGGCTAACACGTTGCAGTGCAACCAAGGTTGTTAATTCATTATTGACATGAAGCACATCGTTTGTCAAGTGTTGTTACTTAAATGCTAACATATCATCCCAATCCTCTATTGCTAATACCTAAATGCCATTTCTGAAGTATTAGCAGAGATTTGAGCCGTTGGTTGATTGGTTGGTTGATTGATTTGATTTGATTTGATTTGATTTGATTTGATATGATTTGATTTGATTTGATTTGATTTGATTTGATTTGATTTGATTTGATTGGTTGGTTGGGTGGTTGGTTGATTGGTTGTTTGTTTGTTTGGTTGTTTGTTTTATTTGTTGGTTGGTTGGTTGATTGGTTGATTGGTTGGCTGGTTGGTTGGTTG
>CAIGQQ010005632.1:1664293-1679247 GCA_903798035.1 Danio albolineatus | reverse complement strand
GTAACAAGGTAAATATGGATGTAGTTGTCTGTATTGTGTTTGCTCCGTGCAGCATGTAGCGGTAGCCATTTAGCTTACTGCCGAATGTAACTATTTGTTGGCTTACAATAGTCCATGAAGTGTTAATTATTACTGAATGTTTGTTGTTATGATGAAGAATTTAGCAATACGCTGTTGTACAAAAGCAGTGACTTGTTTTCAATATGTTCTGGCATCGGGCTGCTGTGCTGACACGGACGTGACGTGGTGACGTGACGTGGTAGCGTCACGTAAAGGAGGTGCTTGGGGAAAAAGACTCGCTCAGACGATTCATATGGGAGGCGGTGGGAAAATGAGGTAAAAATAAATAGATATTATAAGACATCGAAAGTGTTTTTTAACCTTGCATACATATCATCCTGTTGTTTGGGACTTCAAAAAGTGAAATTTAACCGTTCTCAACCCACCATATGGGCTCTTTAAAATGTTTCAACAATTAATTGTTGTCCAAAAAGTGGAATATACTCACGGGGGGTCCAGCAGGTCCAGGGAAACCAGGCAGACCCTACAACAACAATAAATAAGTTGAAAGCATTGAATACTGATATTTTGTTGAACATGAAGCACTGAACTTGATATCTGTGACTGTATGAAAGAAAAGCGTAAAGAAAAGCAGTGGAACTCTTACTCTTTCTCCCACTGGCCCTCGAGGTCCCATGGGGCCCATTGGTCCCTACAGAGAATCAATGAACATGACAGTAATTCATTTAGAACAATGCAGAAAACACAAACCTTTAGAAAAAAACGATGATTGTCTCATAGTTTAACAAGGGGTTGGAAATGCAAACTTTTTAAATAAAAGAGATACTCTTCTTGTTTGTAATATTTTGAATTTTTTATGCTGTACTAACTTCCGAGTACATCATTTGTGTGAGTGTGTGTGTCATTTTTTGGCCTGTATACAGTAGTTTTAATTCATTCAGTTTTTTATCTGTTATTTTAATGCATTTATTTTCTAGGGCATCACTATGTTTTAATATATTATATATTATTTATTTTCAGTAAAAACAAAAGGATTAAAAATCTACAATTAAAATACAGAAATTCAATGAAAGTCCTTGTGTATGTAGTTTTTATTGGGTGGTTTAAGGAACAGTTTAACCAAAAATAAATAATCTCACTGTTTACTCACCCTTAAAAGGTCCAAAAGCTTATTTATTTATTTATTTATTTTTTCTGTTGAACACAAGGAATACTCACTTTTTTATTAATAGGCTCATTTCACAGGTCACCGGTAAAAGATGCGAGATGCTAATGGTCTAATCCAATTCAATGATCTATGCTAAGCTAAGCTAAAAGTGCTCCAGCCAGACCCAGGGATCTGCTGAATGCATTAATTATTAACTATTTACTTCTATGGGAGTAATAATATAGCCTTTATTTTAAAAAGTGAGTTGATTTAAATAAGTAAATAAATAACAAAAATAATATAAAAGCCAAAATATATTCTTTTATGTTGTACAAAAAAAAAAAAGAAGTAAAAATGTACAATTAAAATAAAATGATCCATAAGCTTTTTTTTCTGTTCAACATTAAAGGATTCCATCCACTTTTTTTCTAAATAGGCTCAATTTAAAAGTTACCTGTAAATGAGATGCTATTGGTCTAATCCAATTCAATGATCTATGCTAAGCTATGCTAAAAGGGCTCTTGCCAGCCCAAGAGATCAGCTGAATGGATTAAAAAATGTAACAAAAAAAGTGTGTTCATTTAAATAAGAAAATTTGAAAATTATTACAAAAATAAATATCGAAATCAATGGCTACCGGTTACCAACATTCTCTAAAATATCTTCTTTTGTGTTCAAAAAAGAAAAACAATAAATGTACCATTAAAATTAAAAGGTCCAAAAGCTTTTAAACTGTATATTATCTATTGAACATTAAAGGATTGCTCCACTTTTTTTTTTCCAAAAACAGGCTCAATTTATAGTGGCGAGATGCTAATGGTCTAATCTAATTCAATGATCTATGCTAAGCTAAGCTAAAAGTGCTCCTGTCATACACAGACATCAGCTAAATATCCTTAAAAACAACATAACTCAACTATTTAACTCTCTGGCAGCTGAGCCAATAAAATGAGCCTATATACTGTAAATAAAAAATGGAGTGTTTTGAAAAAGATATTTTGAAAAATGTTGAAAAAATAAATACAAAAGAAAAACACTCAAACCGGTCTGCAACAGTTCAATGTGAGTGAACTGGCCCATACTGTATGTCTCGATACTAACCACTGGTCCCAGAGGCCCCTGCAGTCCTCTCTGTCCCGGCAGACCAACCTCTCCTCGATCTCCTTTACTGCCCTGCGACACACAGATAAACAAAAGCAGCTTTATCAGCATTCAGCATCAGGTCTATGCTAACAATATCAGCCTGCCAGACTCAATCTATCTGCATCACTCCTCCTCCAACAGCACCAGTTTATGACAGTCCAACGATAGTCCAGCGTCCATTAATAGACACTGACAGAGTAAGCTGCATTGATTGGCTGTGTTTGGATCTGGCAGCCTGTAAATGTGTTCTCTGATTAGGAGTTATAATACAAAACCTGCTGATCTGTTTTAATGAGTAAAACCGTCACATTTAATGAAGGCCATGTTCAATCTTAGTGAATGAAGAATTCTCTTATTCAGTTCTACATTAAAATGGGACAAAATAAAACGTGACTTATATGGTAGTCTTTGTTTTAATTTCTTAAAACCTGCATTAAGTAATGAAATTTGCTCTGAGCACTTGCGGCTTTTAAAGAAACTTTTTGGTGCGTTAATCTAGTCAATACTTTCGTTCAAAGAGGTAATATAAAATTTCCCTATAAAATAATGTTTTTGAAGGTAAGGGTATTTTTTGTATGGTTGATTGATTATTGAAATGAAAAAGAGACTGTTGATATTCATCAAGCAGCCATCTAGACAATTAACACAATATAACAAATGTAATTTTTAATGTTGTGTACTGTAGGGCTGGGTGATACTGCAAAATTTAGTATTGATCCGATACCAAGTAAATACAGGGCCAGTATCGCCGATATCGATACCGATACTTTTACATTAAAAAGCATGCACTTGAACCTAAATGTACTTTTCTGTAGGGAAGAACAGTGTGTGATAATTTATGAGTTGAGTGCTCTCAAAGCAGCTATAATTAAATGCATGTTAAAACCCAGGACAATTTTTGAACACTTTTAAGCTAAATAAAAATAAATAAATTATTATCGTAACGATCTAGATTTGCAAACACAAACTTATTATTAGAGAACAATGATTTTTTTAAAAACTTTGCTTCAGTCTGGGGTTTGTTTTTTTAGTGTTTTTTTCCTTGTAACACACTACAGCAAAAGATAAATGTCTTAAAATCCTCTTTTAGCTGGTGAAAAACCTACTGTTCTAATCATGTATATTTTAAAATTCCAAAATAATTCTTATAGATTGCAGGTTTTAATGTGCTGAATATTCATTTATTCATTTTCTTGTCGGCTTGGTCCCTTTATTAATCCGGGGTTGCCACAGCGGAATTATCCGCCCACTTATCCAGCATTTGTATCAATTTTATAAACATTGTAGCTTACAAACAGTGTATTTTTTAACACAAAAACTAATTTATCTAACTAAATAAAAAGTAATTATTCATTATTATTATATTTATTTATTATTTTAAAGGGATAGTTCGCACAAACATTAAATAAAAAAACATTATTTACTCACCCACAAGTGGTTTAAAACGCTGAGAGTTTTTGTTGAACACGAAAGAAGATATTTTGAAGGATGTTGAAAACCGGTAACCACCGACTTCCATAGTAGGAAAAACAAACACTATGGAAGTCAATGGTTTCTGGTTTACAACATTCTTCAAAATATCTTCTTTTGTGTTCAACAAAAGAAAGAAACTGAAACAGGTTTGTGATAAGTGAAGGGTGAGTAAATGATGACAGATTTTATTTTTGGGTGAACTATCCCTTTAAGAATCGATAGATTTATCAGTTTAATGACCGTTGTTGTATACAAAATACTAATTTTTTTGTTTTAACTGTTATTTTTCTGTACCATTATACAACAGCATTACACAAATTTGGCTTACATACTGTTTTGAATGAACAAAATAGTTTGTATTTCAACTTTATAATCTGTGTAGCTTACAAACAGAATTAAAAACAAACAGATATACAGACAGATACTGTAGATAGATCGATAGATAGAACGGCAGACAGACAGACAGATAAGACATATACTGTAGATAGATCGATAGATAGAACGGTGGACAGACAGTTAGACAGACAGATACTGTAGATAGACAGATCAATAGAACGGTAGACAGACAGACAGACAGACAGACAGATAGATAGACATATACTGTAGATAGATCGATAGATAGAATGGTAGACAGACAGACAGACAGATAGATAGACAGATACTGTAGATAGACAGATCGATAGATAGAACGGTAGACAGACAGACAGATACTGTAGATAGATAAAACTATAGAACGGTAGACAGACAGACAGACAGACAGACAGACAGACAGACAGACAGACAGATAGATATATAGATAGATAGATAGATAGACAGATACTGTAGATAGATAGAAAGATAGGACAGACAGACAGACAGACAGACAGACAGACAGACAGACAGACAGACAGACAGATAGATAGATAGATAGATAGATTTCATGGTTTCCTTAAAGTTGTTGTAGAAACACATGTTGCTCTAATGGAATTGGAATTGACTTACCTGAGCTCCAGGGGTGCCCGGGGTGCCAGGAATACCCTAAAAAAAACAATGAGAAAAGGACAAGGTGTGTTAAAAGCGGTTAGAGAAACAGGACAGAGGTGCTGTGAAGAATTCAATGAGCTGATCCAGGAGAATGACACCATAATGAGCTGCTCAGGATGACCAAAATAAAAAAAGAGTAGAGAAGAACTGTTTTATTATTAGCTCGTGCTGTGTCAGTCTGAGCAATGGAGATTCACTTCTGACTTGAGCACAGGAAAAACTGCATCTCAGAATATGAGGATATTCATTAGGTAGTTTAAAAGTATTGTTACAGCTGATTATCTATTTGAGGATTTACTAAGGAATTAATTCGGAAAATCCCTAGTCGATTGTATAAGTTGTTACTTTGTTTACACTAAAAACAAGATAACTTACACAAATATAAGTTTACAACTATAACTTGATGTAAAATGTTGTAAATCAGCTTTTGGTCGCATATGGACAAACCACAGATATCATCTTTTCTATTAAATACAAATGACCCTTTTTAACCCAATGGCTGGGTTATGTTTGACCCAGTGTTGGCTTAACATGAGAATAATTATGCTTTGTCCACTTACAGACAGTATATACTCCAAAAAAACAAACAAAAAAAGATGGTTTGCTGGTTTAAATTTCTTGGTTAAATGGCAGCACAATTATAGATTCTTTCTTCTCCCACATCATGTCCAATCTACATAAAACTGTATTTATTTAAGGCTATAAATGTTTTATTGTTATAACAGCACTGGACATGTTGATTCTAGAACGCATGGGATTGCATTAACAAGAAAAAAAATTACTTGACAGGAATAAATATGCACTTATAATTAATTAATAAATTTTTAATGTAAAGTGAAAGAACTCTGTGACTTTAATGAAACTCTTAGTCAGTCCATATGTTATATTTAACAACAAATTCCACAATTAGAGATTTATGGCTCATTGATATTCAAAAACTGTCATCTTTTATTTGCAAACCTTTATGAGTTTCTATCTTCTGTTGAACTTAGAAGACTTTTATTTATTAGAAAAAAGAAATTTTGAAAAGAGCTGAAAACCAGTAACCATTGACATCCATACCATTTGTTTTTCCTAATAAGAAGTCAATAGTCACCAGTTTTCGGCTTTCTTTAAAATGTCTTCTTCAGTGTTTACCAATAAGGAAACTCAAAAAGGTTTAAAACCACATGAGGAAGAGTAAATAGTGAGTAAATCTTTATTTGTGCAGTGTTCTATCCCTTTAAAAGTTGTATGCTTTCTTTCCACCAGCCTGAAATAACATGTCCTTACTCCAACCAGCTTGAAATAACACATTAGGTTACGAAAAGCTGACCAACACATAAGAAAATGTTTTCGAAAGTGTATTTTGGTTAAATGTACTGTACAGTAGACATGTGGTTTATCTAGAATAGACAGACTCACATCTCTCCCGTCTCTGCCATCTTCTCCTGCTGGACCACGAGGCCCTTCAGGACCAGGAGAACCAGGAGGACCAGGGATTGGTTTGGGATCCGGCTGGATTGGAGGAAAAAGTAAAAGTAGGAAAATGACGAATAATAAACATTAAAATAATAAACATATCAAATATTCAGCTAGAAGCTAAATATAATCCGTAAACGCTCAATTCAATATCTGAAGGCTGCAAATAATCTCCCTTTACTATTGTAACACACACACAAAAGTCATTAGCTCTTTGCTTTTAGCTTCTCTTAATTAGCTCAAACGTTAAGTAGTGAGTCAATGAACTACACATTTAGCAACTGTATTCTTTGGAGAACGGTTAAGTTCAATTTGTTACAAAAACAACACGTTATTTAAGTAGCAGCGTTCATAATCTGTAGCATGTGTAGATGAAAATGATTTTTTTAGACAAAATAGAGCACAAAATAACACAATTTATATCCAAAATTAAAACTGCACACGATTAAAACGTAATACGAAGTAGTGTGTGAGTGTTAAACGGCAAAATGATCACCAAACGTTAGCTAGCTAGCTGTTATCGGTATAAACGAAATCTGACAACCCGTCAAAATAAAAGTTGGATTTCACTTAAAGTTAAGAAACAGGTAACAGAAATATAATCTTACTGTTTTTGTACAGCAGAATGTACATCTTAACGTAATAACCCTACTAGTAATGATCAATTTAAATATAAAAACCAAGTGTAAAAAATCCAAGTGTAAAAGTCTAAATTAAAAGTATTACTATTATTAAATAATATTAGCTTTAATTTATTTCAAGTCAAGAAAATGTAATAAAAATATTTCATTTTTATTTTTTAAAAATAACTTAGATTTAATTAAAAATATATGTTTTTAATAAAAAAGTAAACTTTAAAACATTAATCATTTTAATTATTTAAAAATAAATGGTTTTAATAAAATTTAAAATAATTATATTAAACTTAGAAAAGTAATTAAAAAATGAAATACAGAAATTTAGAAAACATAAATCAGATTTCAAATCACAGCCTCTACATATAAAAGCTTCATGTTGATTGCAGTAAGTATAGCAGGTAGCAATGAGTACATTCAGCAACAAAGCATTATTTGCTAAACTGATAATTAATTAAAAAAGAAAAAACAAATTAAATACCTCAGCATTGGCAAACATCTGAAGAAGCAAGAGAGAGAGAGAGAGAGAGAGAGAGAGAGAGAGAGAGAGAGAGAGAGAAAGAGAGAGAATTAAGATTATTGCAGTTAGTGAAACTGAAACCCCTTCACCAAAGAGAAAGCACACCTGTAGATGGCGCCACAACATGCGGCCAACAACAGCGCTCCCCGCCGGCCAACTCATCAAAAACAAGCAAATGCATCAATGTTGATAAGTCTATTTTTTAGGCAACCAGCGTTTCTAGACTGCCATAGCAATAATACTGTATGTCAACATTTTAAGCCTTAAACTTGGTTATGCAACAGATATATTAGAATAAGAGTAATGAAGTTGATTATTTGTGATTACAAATCATTTAGTAGGCCTAAATGAGCAGTTTTCAGGCATTTTGTGATTCATGTTTTTATTTTTTCTCCATTCATTTAGGCTTTTGCTTTGTATTATGGGAGCTTGATCATTCTTCCAACAACTTTTAACCTCGAAAAGTTCAAAAAAGTGACTTTTATTGACATTTTTAATAGTTTAAAGTGATATATTGTCTGGGTTGGTGTTATATATTATGCTACAAAAACATTGTAATAAGCTGTCAGTATTTTCAGTTATTTTACAGACATATTTCTCTCTATATATTATGTCTTATACATTATATTATTTCAAAGTGCTAAAATGTCAATAAAAGTCACTTTGTTAAACTATGAGATGACCAAACTAGGGCCTGCTGGTCAACGTTGGCCCATGGTAACCTTTGATTTGGCCCGCCATCCCATCATTTCAAATTTAACCCTGTAAAGCCGAACGTAAAATATTTGATACACAAGACCTATATAATATCCGCCTGATCAATTCTTTGTTTAATAATCTGTTGTATATGATTTGATATACAAGTGGTATATCAGGTAACAGGTGAAAACAAAGAGGAAACAGCCTGAAATATTTTCTGTTGTCAAAAAGTTATGAGCAAAATTGTTTTCTTGTAATTAAAATGAACAATGCTGTGATCAAAAAGTTGCACAGGCACCTGAGGTATTAACTGTGAGGCAAAATAAATATCATGAAAAAATGTATATGGCAATTTTTGGGGGGAATTTTGCAAGATGGTTTAAAAAACAAAGTAGAATTTTTGCCTATTTTGGTATATATCAGGTCTTATAGGGTTAATGTACCCTTTTTACTTGTTTATTTTATTGTTAAGCTACAAAAAAGCTTTCTGAAATTAAATGTTTCAATTTAAATTATATAAATTTATTCATATTTAGTTTAAAATGTACACACGACGGAGTTCTGCTTGACTAGTGTATTCAGCATTGAACTCCACTCTTTTATAAATATAATTGTTTGTTTTTATTGGAATAACTTTGAATGGTATTAACTTGCGCAGTTTAACTTTTTAAAGTAAAGTTTTTCTATTTTTTATAATGATAAAATAATATGAAGTAGGAAATTACCCATGGCAACTTTAATGTAAAATAGTTTGGTATAGTTACCTTCAGCCCACGGCTATCAATGATATTTGGCCTTTCATAAGAAAAAATTTGGGCACCCTTGAACTATAGAGTTTAATTATCAACATCAGAAATTGACAGAGCATCCCATAATGCAATTCCCAACTGTAAATAAACGGAAAACACTTGTGAAATACAGAAACTGTTGAATAATAGATGTTTTACAGTGTAAGGTGATCTTTGCTGGTCAAGTTTTAAACTTAGGATACCAGATGAACATATTTTTACATATATAGGTGGAAAAACATATAACAAACTCAGACTGTACCTAATATTTGCATCATATATATTAGAATGAGCATAATTTGTGACTAAAATTATACATTGCAAAACCAGTTCACAAAGGCTGACATTTGGTTTATATCAGGGGTGTCCAAACTCGGTCCTGGAGGGTCGGTGAAATGCAGATTTGAGCTCCAACTTGCCTCAACACACCTGCAAGGATGTTTCTAGAAAGCCTAGCAAGAGCTTGATTAGCTAGCCCAGGTGTGTCTGATTGGGGTTGGAACTAAACTTTGCAGGACACCGGCCCTCCAGGACCGAGCTTGGACATCCCTGGTTTATATGGTCTTAGATTGAGATTTGAAGAAGATGGAGACCACATTTTTTAAATATATATACTCAAGATATTTCCTAGTTGAGTAGATACAGTAAAATACTAAGGATTTATTTTGTTTCTCATCAGCTATGTACTAAAAAAGGAGGAACGACATATTTTTGTAACTATTACTAGTCAACAATAACTATAACAATATAGCTGGTTTTAATAAAATTGACCAAAAATTACATTATGAAAAAAAGTGAATGTTAGCCCTTATGAGCCGCAAACAGATCCCAAGTAGTAATATGATAAAATAGTTACCAAAATATACAAAAATAAATAAATAAAATGATTGTAAGAAGATAAATGCATTTTTATATTTGCTAGGTTTAGCATGTAAGACAATAACCGTTTTCAAGGTATACCGTGGTATGGAATAGTCAAGGTTATCATACCGCCAAAATTTTCTGTTATACCGTTCCTAAGGTATGTGTAAGATTTTTTATTTTCATTTTTTTTAGGTGTAAATTGTAAAGACATCTGTGTTTTTGAAACAAATGAAGACAGCAGAAGTCAATGATTCGCTTGAATTATCTAGCCTGACATGTTTACTGCTCCAAAATATTTTAAATGTTTCTAAAAATAAAATATATTGTGTTTAAAGGGGAAAAAGGTTTAGTTTTTTAGCCAGACATTTAAAAAGAATATATTTTAGAGCAATAAACACAATTCCGTCATACCGTGATATTTTTATCCAAGGCTATCATACCGTCAGAATCTCATACCGGCCCATGCCTACTGCCAACAGAACAGTTCAGCTGCTGTATTTGATTTATAACTTGCTTTTAGATTGAATGTAATTCGGTAGGACAGTTAGTCGTACAGGATAAAACAGGAAGTGATGAAAGCGAGGTTACCTCAGCCAGAGGAAGCTCGGTACAGCTCTCTCTCTGAGCTCTCTTTGGGTCACAGTGAATCAGCATCCACTGCAGCTCAAACTGGAGAAAACACAACACAGTCAAGTTATATGTTATGCAGTGTATATAGGTTACATACATTATTAACTTCCTTAATTTAAATTTTAGAAACAACAAATAATAACTTGACTTCTAGTTGATCATTTGGTATCAGAAGTGGCTTATATGAAAGGCCTCTAGATTTCGCTTATTTGACCAAAATAAAATATGATCATGCCTTGATTTTTAATGATTTAATTAAGACAGTAAGGTCTGACTTTGCTTAGACAAAAGTCTTGTCACTTAACAGAAATAATGTACAGTATAGAATATAAAGTCATGGTGCAGTGGAGAACAGAATTAATATTGTGTATGACTCCCATGACCTTGAAGGACTGCATCCATACATCTCTGCAATGGCTCAAATAACTTATTAATAAAGTCATCTGGAATGACAAAGCGTTCTTGCAGGACTCCCAGAGTTCATCAAGATCCTTTGGATTCATCTTCAATGCCTCCTCCTTCATCTTACCCCAGACATGCTCAATAATGTTCATGTCTGGTGACTGGGCTGGCCAATCCTGCAGCAACTTGACCTTCTTTGCTTTCAGGAACTTTGATGTGGAGGCTGAAGTATGAGAAGGAGCGCTATCCTGCTGAAGATATCACCCTCTCCTGTGGTTTATAATGTAATGGGCAGCACAAATGTCTTGATACCTCAGGCTGCTGATGTTGCCATCCACTCTGCAGATCTCTCGCACGCCCCCATACCGAATGTAACCCCAAACCATGATTTTTCCTTCACCAAACTTGACTGATTTCTGTGAGAATCTTGGCTCCAATAGGTCTTCTGCAGTATTTGTGATGATTGGGATGCAGTTCAACAGATGATTCATCAGAAAAATCAACCTTCTGCCGTTTTTCTGAATGGTCAACTAGAAGTCAAGTTATTACTTGTTGTTCTTACAACTAGGATCGCTGACAAGACTTATTTACTTATATATGTTAGGGGTGTAACGGTATATTCATCCCAAACCATCTTTAAACGCAGAAACTATTTATGTTTGTTTTCAGAATTTCAGGAGATCGGGTAGGGGGGTGGGGTGGTCAACTAGCACTGACATTACTTCTGCTGCCATTCCACATCTACCACCTGCACAGAAATCAACTGATGAGTGAAATATGGGAGACTCCTGGGAAAAATGGGAGCGTTGGAAGGTATGTTATCCAGATGTGCCAATTCAGTCTCTGGAATTAGGCAGAAAATACTCAACAATGTCTAATTGTTTAATTTGATAAAAACAAATAAAATTCAGGGCGCCACGGAGGCGTAGTGAGTAGCACGTTCTCCTCACAGCAAGAAGGTCGCTGGTTCGAGCCTCGGCTGCATTTCTGTGTGGAGTTTGCATGTTCTTCCCGTGGTTGTGTGGGTTTCCTCCGGGTGCTTCGGTTTCCCCCACAAGTCCAAAGACATGTGGTATAGGTGAATTGGGTAGGCTAAATTGTCCGTAGTGTGTGAGTGCGAAGGAGTGTGTATGGATGTTTTTCAGAGATGGGTTGCAGCTGGAAGGGCATCCGCTGCGTAAAACAAATGCTGGATAAGTAAATCAAAATGTTAAGCTATTTTTTTTTCCCCCAAAGCCTTACTTGTTCATGTTTACCAACAGATGCCAAGGACACAGTGTTGTATAATGCAATTATTGTCAAGCAAGCCGAAGCAACAAGACGAAATTTCCCTGAAAAAAACTGGATATCAGATTTATGTTTCCAGGATGAGGAGTGTGACTGACAGCACTGCGAGATTCAGTTTGATCTGCTATCTGGACAGTAAGTGACAGTCAGGTCAGAGGTCCATCAGTGTGGCAGTAACACCCGTCTGACACACACTGACAGTCTCATTTATCAGGTAGAGGCGGTAACGGGCTGATGGATCGGACAGGTGAAGGGTGACAGTAACATTCATCACACACTGTACAGATACAGAGGAATATAAAAACTGAGGTCTAATGCATACACTGATGATTCAGTCCTTACACACAGTCTTTTTAACTACAAGACGTCCTAAAATCATATGCAAAATCTTAAAAGATCTTAACTTTATCTTAAAATAGTGTGTTGAATGATGGATAATTGCATTAAAGGAACAGTAAGTAACTGTTTATATATATGTACATTTTCCTACATCACTAAAAACATCTTATCTGTTAAAAGAATAGTTTATTTTTGTAATATTTATGTAATATTAATATTACCAATCATTATAAACAGCATTTTCATATTTTCTGTAGCACGTCGTCTATATGTAAATCATTTCATATAATTATATTTTAAAAATCTGTCAATTATTTTATTAATTTTGTTCTGAATAAATGTTTTTAAAATATTGATTATTATTATTATAGTAGTAGTAGTGCACACATGCAAACATCGTAATTACAGCCAGTACATTTATTTTTTATGAAGATCTACTTGAAATTCAGCTCATGTGTCATGACATGTACATGATTGTAAATTTTATAAAGAGCAGTTTAATGTTTGCAATTTCTTAATATAAAGCAATCATTAATTTTAAGAATTTTTAATGCTTGTACATCAAGAAAATTTCATAACATATTTATTTTATCATCTACTTCTACTACTACTAATACTAATAATTACTACTACTATAAATGTAGACATAAAACATTTGATTTATAATAAATAACTATAACAGTGCTGCGTGTGTATATATGAAAAACATGAAAAAAATACTATTATTTTCTACAACAATATTAAAAGAATACTGTTAATCTCTTCATACTTGTAACGTTTTGATAAAAACCTTGATGATAAAATATTATTATTAATAATAATATTAATAACAACAATAATAATAATTATTATGATTATATTAAAGAAAATGAATGAATGAATTAATGATTAACAATAATGATAATAATATGTATTATTATTATTATTATTATTATTATTAAATTGTTGTGACTAGACACAATTAAGATGTTATGAAATGTTCTTGATCTAGAAACATTAATTATTTTTATTATTAATGGCTGTTTTATACTAGCTATTAAAACAAAAACAAAAAAATAAAATAAAACAAAACGAAATAAAAAAATAGAATTTTATTTTATTTAATTAATTTAATAATTTAATTTAATTTAATTTAATTTTATTTTATTTTATTTTATTTTATTTTATTTTATTTTATTTTATTTTATTTTATTTTATTCATTCATTTTCTTTTTGGCTCAGTCCCTTTATTAATCTGGGGTCGCCACAGCGGAATGAACCGCCAACTTATCCAGCATCTGTTTTACGCAGCGGATGCCCTTCCAGCTGCAATCCATCTCTGGGAAACATCCATACACACTCATTCACTCACACACACTACGGACAATTTAGCCTACCCAATTCACCTGCACCACATATCTTTGGACAGTGGGAGAAACCGGAGCACCCGGAGGAAACCCACGCCAACACGGGGAGAACATGCAAACTCCACACAGAAGCGCGAACTGACCCAGCCGAGGCTCGAACCAGCAACCTTCTTGCTATGAGGCGACAGCACTACCTAATTTTATTTTATTTTATTTTACCTAAAGTGCTTCTACTATCCTAATTTGTACGCCCCTTTGGATAAAACTGGATAACTGCCTGTCTGACCTTTTATCTTATGTTATCATTATAACAAAACAAAAAAAACTCTAAATGATCTTGTGCTGTGAGTAACACACTATAACCAAACAAAGGGATTAAGAAAAAAGGTCTTAGAGAAATCCTTAGAGAATGTGGAGTCTCACCACTACAGAAGTGTTGGGGTCCGAATCCAGCCTCCCGATCAGTGTGTCTCCCTCTGTGTTGACGTAACCTTTCCTCTTGATCTCCTTCTGGTCCACCTGGTGGCAGTCCACATACAGCGTCACCAGCTCCTTCTCCACGCCCACCATCACTTTATGCCATTTGGTGTTGAAGAGCACGGAAAGGCCCGGGAAGGTGACGGTCTGCACGTCTCCCTCCAGGGTGGTGAGGAAGAACTCCAGGGCCTGCTGATCCCCGTTGAGACGCATCCCGGCCTGCTTCAGTCCATCCTCGTCGACCACCTGCCAGAGGTTCCACACCTTGTTTACCGTGTTCTTGATCATGCGGAAGGTGGTCATGAAGGAATACTCATCCGGGAAGCCTCTGGGAAAGTTCAGCCTGGTGGGAAAACACATACAGTTCAATGTGGATGTATAGACTCTATTGAAACTAGTTGCAGAAATCAACAGCACAACTGGGTTGTCATGTATGTTGCCAGATTAAGATAAAAAATATTTTAAGATTTGAATAATTGGCAAATTTTATGAGTTCATGAGCTTTATACAAGATCTTATGAATTGACCAAAATGGATAAAAGTGATTTTTCGTAACTAGATTGGGCCAAACTAGATTGGGCCATACAAATTATAGGAGTATATATATATACTGTACACATACACTGTACACACACACATATACATACACATACATATATACAAACACATACATATATATATATATATATATATATATAT
>CAIGQQ010005632.1:1621394-1639629 GCA_903798035.1 Danio albolineatus | reverse complement strand
CTATCTATCTATCTATCTATCTATCTATCTATCTATCTATCTATCTAATAATCCATCCAAATATCTATCTATCTATCTATCTATCTATCTATCTATCTATCTATCTATCTATCTATCTATCTATCTATCTATCTATCTATCTATCTATCTATCTATCTATCTATCTATCTATCTATCTATCTATGTCTATCTGTCTGTCTGTCTGTCTGTCAATCAAATATTTTCATCATTAAGACTTGGCAAGGCCTGAAAATCAGTATTTTAACAAAATACGTACAGGTTTTCTATTGACTTTGACAATATCTCATCAGAAATCCTAAGGTATTTAAATTAACTGTCTAACATATGGCGTATAAAATCCTTTAAGCATGGTTTCCAAACAATTACCCTGTAATACATGGGACGCCATCAGATTTTGTGTTGAGACGTGTTCTGAACTAACTGGAGCCTTTCATCCAGACGTCGAGGCGAAGTTCCTCCTCAACTTTCATCTAAACTATAATTACAAAGATGCTTTAAAAAAAATGTGTATGTTTGAAAAGGTTGAGATAGCGAAGGCATTTCATCAAGCACTTGCCTAAAAATCTGTCTTGCACTACAAAAGAAATGGCGTTTGCTGTTTGTTCAAATTACTTTAAAATGAGCTGAAACAACACAATTCTTAAGTTTTTTGGGGGTCAACTTAATTATTTTACGTTCAGTCTACTTAAATTTGCAAAAAAAAACAAAAAACAAATAACTTAATTCCTTCATATTGTCCCAACACTGTAAAAAGTATATGATCAATTAGTCCTGACACCATACAGTACGTTTTTAGATCATTATAATTAATTAAACTAAGTTAATCATGTTCTAACTTAATTCTATAAGTTACGCAAGCTGTTTTAAGTCAGTTTAACATAATTTACACTCAAAACATTTTTTAAAAGCTTGTTAAAACGACTTAATTATAATGAGTTGAATCAACACAATTCTTGAGGGTTATAACAATTCTTAATAATAATCATAACACTTGTGGAATAACTTAATTTTTTTATGTTCAGTCAACTTAAATTTGCAAAAACAGTTAAGTTAATTGATTTGTGTTGAAGCAACATTAAGGAATAATGTGAAACCCTGCATTTTTTACATTGTAAGTTCAATGGACTCATAAGATTAATTTGATTCAGCTTAAAAATGTGAGGCAACCAGGATTTTTATTTTTTACAGTGAACACTGTGTGAAACTAAGCATTTTTTTTACAGTGCAACAACAGAACAACACAATATCCTGCTAAAGCTCCCATATAAATGCTCAAAACACTAAAAAGAGATTTAAGTTTGGACATCAAGGGTGAATTCAACATAAAACGCTCAAGGAACAAAGAAATTAGTTTCACAACACTCTTGGCACTCAACAAAAGGTCAAAGTAACTCATTATAGGTAGATATTCCCCCCAAAAGACTGACAGTGTTTAAGGTCTTACCTGAAATGAGGAGCCATGTTTTCTGAGAGTCTGAAAGGATGCAGAAGACGCTCTTCAGCGGTGCCCACGGGCCTCTCTGACTGAGGAAGACCTGTGCAGACGATGCCAAACCTTTGGGACACATTAAGGGTATTTTGAAAGGGTGACCTTCCTTGGTTCCAATTGGCTGGGAGACTTCGGAGGGGGTGGTGGCAAAGCGGTTCTTTTTTATGACTGATGTTTAAAGGAGATGTTGAGCCTGAGGCGTCACGAGCACCTTTTTTCATTTCTGCACAGGAGCTAATAACACATGTTGAGCCGCGGTAATTCTGCTAATGGGAAGCCCTACTGCGGGGAGAGCCTGTCATAAACATGCTTAGATTGTGCTTTCATGAAGAAATATAAACTATATTCAGCATCCCGAGCTGGTTGACAGCCATTATTCAGGAATCATTCTTCAAACCGTGCGGTTGCACAAAGGTTGCGTGTGCACTTTGAGTTGTGTTGGTGGAGGATTCTGGGAAGGTTGTTGTGTGGTTGTGTTTGACTGAATCCAGGCATGGCAATTACCGTGGAGCCCTTCTGCTTCGTTTTAGCACTTTTTATTTTGAGGAATGATTGTTGGAGAGAATCTGTATACAAAATAAAAATAAAAAGTTAAATCCACAGGGCGCCACGGTGGCGTAGTGAGTAGCACGTTCGCCTCACAGCAAGAAGGCCGCTGGTTCGATCCCCGGCTGGGCCAGTTGGCATTTCTGTGTGGAGTTTGCATGTTCTCCCCGTGGTTGCGTGGGTTTCCTCCGTGTGCTCCGGTTTCCCCCACAGTCCAAAGATATGCGGTACAGGTGAATTGGGTAAGCTAAATTGTCCATAGTGTATGTGTGTGAATGAGAATGTATGAATGTGTTTCCCAGAGATGGGTTGTGGCTGAAAGGGCATCCGCTGCGTAAAACAAATGCTGGATAAGTTGGCGGTTCATTCCGCTGTGGCGACCCCGGATTAATAAAGGGACTAAGCCGAAAAGAAAATGAATGAATGAATGAAGTTAAATCCACTTAAATTTGTAAACACGATTAAGTTAACTTAATTGATGTGTTTGGACAACATGAATGAATTGAGTGGAACCCAGCACAGAAAAAATATGCTCGATTTACTTATAAACATCCTTTACATCCATCTTTTTAAGCACTTTTCACATTACATTTAAAGCAATATTACCTGAAGATCTTTAGTTGGTGATGCGTACACTTTTAAGTATCCGAGCAAATGGTTTTGCTCAAATTTATTGGTTGGTTAAGCAGTTTTTAAATACAAATTTAAGTTATTTCTACAGTTAAAGTTCTGTTAGCGTAATTATAAAATCTTAAGCTGCATTTCAATTAAAAATGTTTAGTTTTTCAACTTTAAAATAGCAAGTCACTTATCAGTTAACTTACAATTAGTTGTACATTGCAAGGTGTGGAAATGCACAGATATGCCAACTGGTCCAGCCGGGACTTAAACGAGCAAAGTTCTTGCTGTGAGGCGACAGTGCAAAACACTGAGCCAGCGTGCCGCACTAAAATAAAGTAACCAAATTTTCATTCATTCAATAAACATGCCATATGTTTAGATATGAATATTACATAAATATGAATAAACATAAATATTAAATAAGTTTGAACAGCATAAAAAACAACAACAAAAAAAAAAACAGGGTTACACACAATTCATACATGTTGTCCCAACACAAATCAATTAAGTTAAAAAATGTACAATTAAGTTGTTAAAAAAAAAACTCAATCATGTGTTGTTTCAGCTTATTTTAAATAAGTAGTTTGAACAAGTAGCAAAATCATTTTCTAAGTGAATAGCCAAACTTACACACACACACAAAACTAGACATTCCAGGCCTCCTAGGATTTGCAACATAGGCTCATTCTGAAAATGTCCCCCAGTATACATTTCTGGAGATCGCGAAATATTAGAAATTGAACGCTTTAGAAATGAATGCTGCGGACTTTATGACGGCGTCATCGCGCTTTCCAGCTGACCGCTTACCTCCTTATGGATGGCTTTCCCACTGTTACCAGTTTGCCCGGTAGCTCGACATGTACGTCGGCAGATTGAGTCGACCGCAACATCGGAGTTCGCGTCCGGCAAAGAACAGTCCCAGAAAGCGGGTAAGACAAAGACAGTAGCCAAAAGATAAAATAAACAATAACAGGGTGAGAATGTGGCAAAATCTGAAAACTCAGGCAAAAAAAAAAAAAAAAAAAAAAAAAAAAAATCAGGGGGCTTTTCTTTTTCTGGTTTGCTTTTTAAAACTGTCGGTTGGGTTTAGATAAGTGGGTAAGTGGGATAAGTGGGTTAGATAAGTGGGTCTATCTGTGCTTTTGAAAACACTATGAGTTGGGTTTATAGGGTAAGGGGGAGGGTGAAGGGATCGGTCGGTCAATCAGTTGACCAACAGTGGCCTCTGTTGGATTTAAGTCAGAACAGCAGGTGCGAATAGCACTTGCAAGAGAAAATTGAGATCTGAAAAAGCATACACATCGGCCTCTGGTCATACCTGTCAACATTGGGATGTGAAAATAAGGGATAACCCCTTCCCACTCAAAAAATAACATTAGTTCAGATAATTAACATTTAAAAAAGAAATAGAATTATCAAATCTCATTAACCTTTTCTTCATTGTATAACTTACACATTCTGATTAAAGAGCAACGAATTAATCTAATTTGTTATGATTTTTCATTTAATTACATTAAATAACAGAGGTGTCACTTTAAAATACATCATAATAACGTTATATGAAAGCACTCGATTGCTTTCCTAACGTTTTATGCTCATTTAGAGCAAATTAGTTGTGTTTGGAAAAAAACCCACCAAGATCGACATCTTTAGATGTTGTTATTATGTGTATTTGTCTGTTCAAACACGCACCCAAAACACAGACTTTTGCTCCGCTTCAAATCACGTGTACAGAATCCGTTTGGGAAACAGCGTCTATTTATCACTATGGAGCATGTCAGCTGACAGTCACGCACCTCTTTATGACGGCACCTGTAATGAAATGAACAGGGAATCCTGCCGTTTTTATATTTATTTCAAAGTGTTTCATGCCTAAATAATCCGAAAGCACAGAACGGACTCATATTTTAGAGCAAGGGGCGACCCCTGGTGGTTCGGCGGTATGGATTGTGTATAGGGAGGATCGGCTCTTTGCTGTTTATTTCCACCCTTTAGAGAAAGACTGAAAATACGTGAGAAATAGGGGAAAATACCTTTACAGGATGTGAGCGGGATAGAGCTGTAAAATACGGGAGAATCCCGGGAAAAGCGGGAGGTTGACAGGTATGCCTCTGGTGGATTCACAAAAACAAAAACTGCAAAAATACATACCTCCTGGGACATATTTTGCTCTCTCCAGAAATGTATACAGGGGCACATAATCAAAATGAGCCTGGGTTGAGGATTTGTATGAAACCCTGCAGACTGTTTTTAACCTCTTCATTTTTGTAATAATGAAACAACCCAGCATTTTATTTAAAGACTGCACCAAAACTTCAACAAAAACAGAGAATAGAACAGAAGAATGAACTTTTCTGCAGAATTCTGTGGGCGCGTGATCCTTGTGTCAAACCCACTGGTGACGAATGTTAAGGAATTGTGTAATAAACCTCAAATTATGGCCAAAATATGTGTTTAAGCATAAAAAAATGAGGAAGACAAGACAAGCAGCAGCTAACAAATCGGTGCCAATCTTCTGTTAGACAAACTGATGACTAACTGTGAGGGATGTTGCGGTATAGAGCGAAAAGATGGGTCACATTGCATAATATAACCCATTTGTATGTTTATAACCGATTAGTCAGACTTGTTTTAGCTTACTGGATTATATAAATAAAGAACGATATTTAATAAAGAGAACAAATAAGAGACTTTAGGAATGCTTTAGAAGGCTGTAAAATGAGTGTGTCTGCATGCAAAATAAAAGTCTTGCCTCGCAGCTTTCCCTGCATCACAAAATACTGACAAAAAGAGAAATACTAACATCAAAATGTGTGTAAAAAAAGTGATTTGCTCACAGGCTTGTCATGACTTCTGTTACATCAAATGTGATGTAATTTATACCTTACAACAGGACTTGGGGTATATCGCCGTAGGGCCCAGACAGAATCTGCATTTCATCTTACAGGATGTATAATTCAACAGCTTCTCCTTTCACTCTTCGCCAGATTAAAGTTTCAGAACCATTATAAAGAGATGAAAGAAAGTGTGGAGAAAAGTTATAGGAATGGTTAAAATGAAGAAATGCTGAAGCAGGCATGGTGTCCTCATAAAACACATGTTCGGGCTGACATGGAACATCTGGATGGCTGGTCATTAATTAAAGATTTTAGACACACACACACACAACGTTGAGGAATGTGTGAACAGTGCAGAATTAGCGTGTCAGGGATTCTCCGGCTTCTGCGCTGGAAAGGTGATCCAGAATGAGCAAGGCTGTTAATATACTGATATCCATTTCATTTGGGTGAGCGAGAGCGTGTGTGGTCAGTTAATAGAAAGAGACACCGCCTGAGGCTACAACTGAAATAGTACACTGACATATTGTGTGTGTGTGTATTATAATAGGTACAACAAACAGTATGTACACTCACCGGCCACTTTATTAGGTACACCTTACTAGTACTGGGGTGGATCCCATTTTGCCTTCAGAACTGCTTTAATCCTTTGTGACATAGATTCAACGAGGTACTGGCAATATTCCTCAGAGATTTTGGTCCATATTGACATGATAGCATCACGCAGTTGCTGCAGATTTGTCGGTTGCTCATCCGTGACGTGAATCTCAAAGGTGCTCTTTTGGATTGAGTTCTGGTGACTGTGGAGGCCATTTGAGTACAGTGAACTCATTGTCGTGTTCAAGAAACCAGTCTGAGTGTGTGGTCTTCTGCTGCTGTAGCCCATCTGCCTCAAGGTTGGACGTGTTGTGCGTTCAGAGATGCTCTTCTGCAGACCTCATTTGTAACAGGTGGTTATTTGAGTTACTGTTGCCTTTCTATCAGCTCGAACCAGTCTGGCCATTCTCCTCTGACATCAACTGGATCACTGGATATGTTCTCTTTTTCGGAAAAAAGCCTAGAAGATGGCTGTGCATGAAAATCCCAGTAGATCAGGAGTTTCTGAAAAACTCAGACCAGCCCGTCTGGCATTAAAACCATGCCACGTTCAAAGTCACTTAAATCACCTTTCTTCCCCATTCTGATGCTCGGTTTGAACTGCAGCAGATGGTCTTGACCATGTCTACATGCACTGAGTTGCTGCCATGTGATTGGCTGGTTAGAAATTTGCGTCAACCAGCAGTTGGACAGGTGTACCTAATAAAGTGGCTGGCGAGTATATATGTAATTTGCTGTGTTCAGTGAGAACAAAAGTGAAAGTAATGAGTATTAGGATATCATAAAAAGATTAGCATTTCAAATAGATATGCATTGGAACTTTTTTTAATAAAAAAAATGCAGAATTTTTTTTTACATTTTGTTTCTAAACAATAGTATAATTGCATTTTATGAAACACAACGGACCACATTTTCGGCTAAGTTATTGGAAAAAATATTATAGGAAATACTGTGAAAAAGTCTTTTGGGAAATATTTGAAAATAAAAGAAGATATATATTAGATATTATTGGCCCCCCCTTTGAATTTTTTTTTCTTTTTTAAATATTTTCCAAACGATGTTTAACAGAGAAAAGACATTTTCACAGTATGTCTGATAATATTTTTCTTCTAGAGAAAGTCTTATTTGTTTTAGGCTAGAATAAAAGCAGTTTTAATTTTTTAAAGACCATTTCAAAATTATTAGCCCCTTTAAGCATTTTTTTTTTCGATAGTCTACAGAACAAACCATCATTATACAATGACTTGCCTAATTACCTAAACCTGCCTAGCTAACCTAATTAACCTTGTTAAGCCTTTAAATGTCACTTTAAGCTGTTCAGAAAATATGGCTTTATAGCTGTCTTGAAAAATATCTAGTCAAATATTATTTACTGTCATGATGACAAAGATAAAATAAATCAGTGATTAGAAATGAGTTATTAAAACTATTATGTTTATAAATGTGTTGAAAAAAAATCTCTTTGTTAAACAGAAATCGGGAGAAAAAAATAATAATTCTAATAATTCTAATAATAAGGCTAATAATTCTGACTTCAACTGTATATGTATATTTCTTTCTTTTTTTCTTCAAATATTTCCCGAATGACTTTTTCACAGTATTTCCTATAATATTTTTTTCTAACTATTCTAATAACTTAGCCGAAACTGTGGTCTTTGTGTTTCATAAAACGCAAATATACTTGAACAACTTTAGATTTTTGAAAGTCAAATTTTATGTTATTAAAGTGGAGTCGACTAGTCGCTGGTGACGTCATCAATAAAACAGAATACGCAAATGTTTTGCAACATTCCACAATTTGCAATTTATTTGCAGGAAATATATCCATGCTGTTTTTGCCCGTTGCAAAAGCAAGACAAAATTATGCATATGTCGTCAGCAGATTCATGTGAAGTTATTTCATAACAAAATAATGTACGAATGACAAAGGCTAAGGCAGTGTAAGGCTAAGGCAGTGTAAGCCTTATTACACTGTCAGAGACTTGCTCAGACAAATATTTTACCGCTATGATAGTGCGTGCTAGAAAGCTGTTCAAAATCCTGCTCAAGCTGGCCGTTTTTCGATGTAACTGCTCATCGTGGTTACTGTAAGCAATCCGAGGGCAGTTTCAGAAGATGAATGCAACCCATGCTCATTGTGAAAACGTTGTCCCATGAACATTTCTGGAGACCGCACATTCCGTGGTCAGAGGTACGTATGGCTGTGTTTAATTTTTTTAAACGAACGCTACGGGCGGTGTGACGCCATTTCTTTTCACGCTTACCAGCCGACCGCTCGCCTCGTGTGGACGACTTTCCCGCTGCAACCAGTTTGTCCCGTTAGCTCGTCTGAAAGTCTGAAAATGTGGTAAAAATGAGACGAGGGCTTTAATTTTATTCTAGATTGCTTTTTTGAAAGTTGTTGGTTGGGTTTAGGAAAGTGTGTGGGTGGGTCAATCAATAAAATTTTGGTTGGGTTAAGGGAAGGGGGAGGGTGGGTCAGTCGATTGGATGGTCAGTCAGTCATTCAGTCAGCCAGCCAAACAGTCGACAGCGGCCTCTGGTGGGTTTAAGTGAGAATAGCAGGCGTGAACGCCACTCGAGAGAGACATTTGAGATCTCAGAAAGCCTCCGCAGCGGCCTCTCGTGGATTTACCAAAACAAAAACTGCAAAAAGACGTACCTCACGGGACGTATTCTGCGGCCTCCAGAAACGTACTCAGGACCACGTTCTCAGAATGAGCCTGGGTTGGATGAATGAGTTGTGTTGAATATTATCATTATTATACAGTAGTTCAAGCTGCTGCATTGCATTATTATGGGACGCACCAGTCGTATGCTTCACATTTCCGCAAATTCAGTTGATCCAGGGATCCTACGCCTACAGAAAACATCGCTGTAATTTACAGTAAACAAACACACGATCTTCACATACATTATTTACAGTGCATGCTTTGAAGGACTCATACCATTCTCTTCTGCAATAACACCAACGTTAGTATTTGAGCTTCCTGTGAGCTGATCCAATCAGGAAGTCACCTGTCCCAGACCAGATGGTGCAGAGTTGAGATAAGCTCATAACACATCTGCACACACCTGCACAGTCTGCCAGGTCTCAGGAAGACCACATTATTACGCAACTACCGACGTGAGCTTTTAACATACACTGAAGATGTACAGTATATGCAGCGATACAGCATCAATATTTGATCAGTACACAGAGCAAGGTCACCTCGTCGAAGCGAAACCTGCATGCTTTTAGTGCACAGCAACAAACATCGTGTGTGTTTTAACAACCATCAGAGTGCACTGGGTAACATAAATATGCAACCCGAGTATGACTAGCTCTAATGCTTAACCCTTGTGTGCTGTTGGGGATGTTTTCATCCACTCTGGGGGGATTTTGAACCTCAATTTGGCCACAATTTTCTCTGTGTTTCAGCAAATGGAATGATTTTTAGTCACAATTCTTATTTTGACAAACATTTTGGGAAAACGCTTTGAAATTTTTTAGAACTGGCAAATTGACTACCCTTTCGTTATGTTCGGGGCTGTTTGTGCCCCATTGACTTTCATATATAATGACATCTTTTAAATTACAAAGCTGTGACGCGCTATTATTATGTATTTCTGATGTTTGGTGGTTTTCCCTGTTGGGAAGAGGGACAATTTGTCATTTTTGCTGTAGATCAGAACTTAACTAAACAACTAGAAACTAGAAAAATCGTAGTTTCAGCTGAATTCTAAACAGCAACACACCATACATTCATCAACGTTATCATCTCTGCGCTACATAAGCCCCACTCCTAGATCACTCGGCAACCAGCCTCATCGCTACTACCAGAAAGGACTGAACTCCCAGTACATGGTCAGTGTCAATTCTAATGCTCTAGTTCGGTCATTTTTGTGACAATATTAAGCCTTAACTACTTAGGTCCAATCCCAATTCTATTTTCGTAAATATGTTGACAAAACATGCTTAAATGTGTGCGTGTCCTGACTCCTGACCGCTTGGTTTCGAGTGTGGTCCTGAAAAATCCAGTTTCAGGAGCTAACTAGCACTTCCCCTAAACCCTACACATTTAAGAGAAGAGAATTGGGACACCCTAAACAGCCACAAACTATAAGCCCCACTCCCAGATCACTCGGCATCTGGCCTTGTTGCTAGTACCAGAAAGGCCTGAACTCCCAGTACATGGTCAGTTTCAATTCTATAGCTCTAGTTCAGTCCTTTCTGTGACAATATTAAGCCTTAACTACTGGTCAGTGTTGATTCTATAGTTCCGTCCTTTCTGTGACAATATTAGGTGGCTTTAACTACTACGTACATACATCAAAACATAAATACAATGTACTTAGGTTCAATCCCAATTCTATTTTCATAAATTTGTTGTAAAAATTGGTAATAATGACAAAACATACTTAAATTTGAGCATCTCCTAACTCCTGACCGCTTGGTTTCGAGTGTGGTCCTGAAAAATCTCAGTTTCAAGGGCTATCTAGCACTTCCTCTAAGCCCTACACCTTCAAGAAAAGAGAATTAGGACACCCCTAGTCCTAGACAACTACATCAAAACTATTTTGTGCAGCCATTTTGCTGTTGTATTTGGGGAAATTTTCGTACCCCTTAGTCTCGAGTGTGGTCCTGAAAATTTTCAGTTTTTAAGGGCTATCTGGAGCTTCCCCTTAGCCCTACACCATCAAGCTAAAGAGAATTGGGACATCCCTCTATCCAAGAGGGAAGATTGGGCCTTAATTTCTTCATAATGTATTGCAGAACACTTGGTGCTCTTGAGGTGGGATACGGCATGCACTAAGTGACAAGTTTAGTGTTATGAGTGGGTTTAGGTGTAATTAGATGTAATTTTTCCATTCATTCATACGCATGCGAACATGGAAGACCGGAAATTTTTTTATTTAAATTTTCCCGGCTCTGTGCGCTAAACAAATGGACGGGGCTTGAGTTCCATATTGACGTCACGCCGACACGGCTAAAGACCTGTTACCCCCACAATCTCTGACAAAGTTCCATACATCAACAGTCTTTTCTGATACTTCCTTTAATAAACGGCCGATGAATCCCCCGTTGTAAGCGTGTAGATTGCTGAAGCACTTGTCAGAAAAATGACAGGAACACAGCACAAGGCTGGGGCTAATATGCTCAGGTATTTTTGTAACAAAAATCTTCAACCACTGACTCTTCTTTGGGTGTTTGTCTTCATCTTTGCTAAAGTGCAGCAAAGCCGAGGGTTTAAATTTTCCCGGCTCTGTGCACTCAACAAATGGGCGGGGCTTGAGTTCCATATTGACGTCATGCCGACACGGCTAACGACTCGTTACCCCCACAATCTCTGACAAAGTCCCATACATCAATAGTCTTTTTTGATCTTTCCTTTAATAAACGGCCGATGAATCCCCCGTTGTAAGCCTGTTGATTGCTGAAGCACTTGTCAGAAAAATGGCAGGAACACAGCACAAGGCTGGGGGTATAATGCTGAGGTATTTTTGTAATAAAAATCTTCAACTACTGACTCTTCTTTGGGTGTTTGTCTTCATATTAGCTACAGTGTAGCAAAGCCAGGGGTTTAAATTTTCTCGGGTCTGTGCGCTCAACAAATGGGCGGGGCTTGAGTTCCATATTGACGTCACGCCGACACGGCTAAAGACTCGTTACCCCCACAATCTCTGACAAAGTTCCATACATCAACAGTCTTTTCTGATCCTTCCTTTAATAAACGGCCGATGAATCCCCCGTTGTAAGCGTGTAGATTGCTGAAGCACTTGTCAGAAAAATGACAGGAACACAGCACAAGGCTGGGGCTAATATGCTCAGGTATTTTTGTAATAAAAATCTTCAACCACTGACTCGTCTTTGGGTGTTTGTCTTCATCTTTGCTACAGTGTAGCAAAGCCGAGGGTTTAAATTTTCCCAGGTCTGTGCGCTCAACAAATGGGCGGGGCTTGAATTCCATATTGACGTCATGCCGACATGGCTAAAGACTCTTTACCCCCACAATCTCTGACAAAGTCCCACACATCAATAGTCTTTTCTGATCCTTCCTTTTATGAACGGCCGATGAATCCCCCATTGTAAGTGTGTAGATTGCTGAAGCACTTGTCAGAAAAACGTCAGGAACACAGCACAAGGCTGGGGCTATAATGCTGAGGTATTTTTGTAATAAAAATCTTCAACCACTGACTCTTCTTTGGCTGTTTGTCTTCATCTTTGCTACAGTGTGACAAAGCCGGGGGTTTAAATTATCCCTGGTCTGTGCGCTCAACGAATGGGCGGGGCTTGAGTTCCATATTGACGTCACGCCGACACGGCTAAAGATTCATTACTCCCACAATTCATTCGAACACCTATGAGTAGACTCTTTTATAGATTAATAAATAGTTTTAAATATGGTGCACTTTCAGATTTAAGCTGGATATCTCACTTCACTTAAAGCTGTGGTACACACTGCATGGAAGGTCATTTTCAAAAACCCATAATAGGGGCTCTTTAAGGTAAGTGGTTGCAAACAATTTATATGGGATTAATTTAAACAAACAAATTAAAGTTGAACATCAATAAATTTTATTTGCTTAAATTCAGCCAGTATAAATTATTTGCAACCACGTACCATACAAATAGAGTAAATCCAATGAATTGTTTTTGTTCTCTGCACATTTAAACCCGTATGCACTGTAAACCCGCAAGCATAGTGCATGTGACAACACAGGGAGCATAATCAGAGAGAGAGAGAGAGAGAGAGAGAGAGAGAGAGAGAGAGAGAGAGCGAGAGAGACTGGTGCAGCGGCAGTACTCAGGCAGATTGAGCATCATCTCTGGAGGAGGGAGAACGCAAGCGCGCTGCCGCAGCACACAGAACCTGAATGATCGCCATGGCAACAACAGCATCAGCAGCAGCAGCAGCAGCATCAGCCGCCGTGAGCCGCTCATGTCAACACTGCGAGCTGCCATACTCACATTAACACACACACACACACCCTGCCTCTCAACTTAATGACATAGGATCACAGCGGGCGCGCGGATCACGTCTCCGGAGCATCGCTCTGGCAGGTAAGCTGATGGACGGTCACTCTCTTTATTTATCTGTGTTCTCCGTTTTACTGCATAGAGTCTTTTCTTAATGACTACATTCTTAAACGCTGGCAGGGAAAATATCCCGGCGCACAGCAAATCCCTGTTAGGAACATATTGGGCGCGTATTCTGCCAAATGCAACGCGCCGGCCATCTGGCTCCATCGCATTTCTACACAACAGGCTTGTGACATTGATGTGGACGGTACGTTGTGTGCCGGATGATTCGATTTCGGTTACACTAATTTGGTTACAGCGAGTCAGAGAGCTAACGTGTGGTTCCAGGGGTCAGAAATAGTTCAGTGGTTACCTGTGTGAGTCATTTGGTGGTTACGTGACGCATGTTTATGGTATGCTGAAGGGAAAAAAGCTTTGGGATTAAGTGTAAACATCTCTATAGCTGGACTGAACTGGTGGCTGAAGACTCCACAAACTTAATGAAGAACATTGCAGTTTTACTCTGGATTTACTCCTTTGTGTGTGTGTGTTTTGGTGCATTTGAGGGATTCATCTGAAATGGAGATGTTAAATATCTACTGGTTTAAATGGTGTTTTTTTGGTGAAGGTCAGCAAATGTGAAGGATTTGGCGAGCTGGATTGCGGATGTCATTTTTAAAATGACGCCTCATGTAAATTCAGCTATTGGCATTTGACTTAGGCTGGCATTTACAGGCTGGTGTAAAAATCTGGAATAATCTGGACTATAAATGAGAGCTGTGGATAATTAGACATGATTACGAGGACATTTTCTGTGGAACAATTGTTTAATCTGTTAATATAATGATGACATTTCTTCCTAAGTTTAATACTAGAATGTTGCTGTTAAGATGTTTAGATCATAAAATGACACAAAATTACGTATATTATTTATATATAACATAAAAATTCTATATTATTCATATATAACGTAAAAAAAACACCTTTATGAGTTCTGTTGAACGCAAAAGATGATATTTTGAAGTAAGCTGAAAACCTGTAACCATTGACTTCCATTGTAGGACAAACTATGTAAGTCGATGGTTACAGGTTTCTGACATTTTTCAAAATAACTTCCTCTATGTTCAACAGAAGAAAGAAACTCATAAAGGTTTAGAACAAGGAAACGGTGAGCAAATAATGACAGGATTTTTGTTTTTTGGGTGAACTAACCCGTTCAGAAAGCAATATTTGGTGAAGTAACAGTGATTTTCAATCACAACAACTGAAAACATGGCATTATTAAACTAAAAAATGGCTTAAATGAATAAAACAAATTTTGGTTACGATGAGTACAGTAAGTCAGAGTGCTAATGTGTGGTTTGAGAGTTCACAAATAGTTCAGTATTAACCTGTGTCAGTCATTTGTAAGTTATGTGATGCATGTTCATAATATGCTTAGGAAAAAAAAGCTTTGGGATTGTTGGTATTGAGTGTAAACATCTCTATAGCTGGACTGAAAATACTCCAAACTTACTGGAGCACACTGTAGTTTTACTCTGGATTTACTGTTATTTGAGGGATTCATTTGAAACGGAGATGTTAAATATCTGCTGGTCTAAATGGTGATTTTTTGGTGAAGGTCAGCAAATGTGAAGGATTTGGCGAGCTGGATTGCAGATGTCATTTTTAAGATGACGCCTCATGTAAATTCAGCTCTTGGCATTTGACTTAGGCTGGCATTTACAGGCTGGTGTAAAAATCCGGAGTAATCTGGACTATAAATGAGCGCTGTGGATAATTAGAAATGATTACGAGGACATTTGGACATTTTCTGTGCAACAATTGTTTAATCTGTTTATCTAATGATGACATTTCTTCCAAAGTTTAATACTAGAATGTTGCTGTTAAGATGTTAAGAGCATAAAATGACACAAAATAATATATATTATTCATATATAATGATATTTTGAAGTAAGCTGAAAACCTGTAACCATTGACTTCCATTGTAGGACAAACTATGTAAGTCAATGGTTACAGGTTTCTGACATTTTTCAAAATAACTTCCTCTATGTTCAACAGAAGAAAGAAACTAAAGGTTTGGATCAAGGAAACAGTGGGTAAATAATGACAGGGTTTTCGTTTTTTGGGTGAACTAACCCTTTTAGAAAGCAATATTTGGTGAAGTAACAGGGATTTTCAATCATAACAACTGAAAACATGGCATTATTACACTAAAAAATGCCTGAAATGAATAAAAAAATTTGGTTACGATGAGTACAGTAAGTCAGAGTGCTAATGTGTGGTTTGAGAGTTCACAAATAGTTCAGTATTAACCTGTGTCAGTCATTTGTAGGATAAATGATGCATGTTCATAATATGCTTAGGAAATAAAAGCTTTGGGATCGTTGGTATTGAGTGTAAACATCTCTATAGCTGGACTGAAGAGACTCCACAAACTTACTGGAGCACACTGTAGTTTTACTCTGGATTTACTGTTATTTCAGGGATTCATTTGAAATGGAGATTAAAATATCTACTGGTCTAAATGGTGTTTTTTTGTGAAGGTCAATAAATGCGAAGGTTTTGGCGAGCTTGATTGCGATGTCATATTTAAAATGTAAATTCAGCTTATGTAATTTGACTTAGGCTGGCATGAGGGCTGGTGGAAAAATCTGGAATAATCTGGACTATAAACGAGCGTTGTAATAATCGGAAATGATTCCGAGGACATCTGGAAATTTAAAATGTTGCTGTTAAGATTTTTAGAGCATAAAATGAAACACAATAACAAAAAAGAGGCTTTTTTCCCAAATATTTTCATGTTAATTTTTTAGACAATACAATACCAATGTTTTAATTCTAGTAGTGAATTTACACAACTCAAGTGGTAGGACCATAGTAGGACAAACTATGTAAGTCAATGGTTACAGGTTTCCAACATTTTTCAAAATAACCTCCTCTGTGTTCAACAGAATAAAGAAACTCATAAAGGTTTGGAACAAGGAAACAGTAGATAATGACAGAATATTAATTTGATTTAGGCTGGCATTTACAGGCCGGTGTAACAATCTGAAATAATCTGGACTATAAACAAGCGTTGTGGAAAATTGTAAACGGTTAAGAGGACGTTTAGAAATTCTCTGTAGAACAACTTTTGGTTTGATCTGTAAACTAATGATGAGGTTTCTTCAAAAGTTTAATATTATAATGTTGTTTAAACATTTAGAGCATAAAATGACACAAAAAATAACCAAAAGAGGCTTTTTTCCCCTTAAAATATGTTCATACGAATTTTAACCAATGTTTTATTTCTAGAATATTAAATAAATATTAAAAGATAGTATAATGTACTCACCTCAGGTGGTTCCAAACCTTTACGGGTTTAGTTCTTTTGTTGAATGCAAAAGATTATTTTTAAAGAAAGCTGAAAACCTGTAACTATTAACTTTAATTGTAGGAAAAACTATGTAAGTCAATGGTTACAGGTTTCCGACAATTTTCAAAATAACTTCTTCTGTGTTCAAGAAATTCATAAAGGTGTAAAACAAGGACACAGGGGCCAAACGATGACAGGATTTAATTTTTTTGGGTGAACTATCCCTTCAAGAAAGCAAAATTTGGTGGAGTAACCATTACTTTCAATCACAACAAATGAAAACATGGCTTTTCTGTTAGGAAATTGCTGTAAATTACAATATTTCTATTTGAAAGTTGGAGGAAATGTTTTCATACCTTTACGGAAACAAACTAAATATTCATATCTTACTCAAACTTACAAGTGGGAAATACAGAGAAACTTGCTCGACATAGCTTTATTGATGGTGACATTTAAATGCAAACCTCTGAATCCTGTAGGGGCCCGAGCGTTTTTCGATGTGTTTAACGGATGTGGCCTGGGCTTGCCGGAGGACTAGAAATACCCCAGATGCCAGCACACTGATACTGATGTAAAACAGCAGATTTTACAGCACACTTCCGATCAGACAGGTTTGTCCACACTGCTTTAGGCAAAATGTCTTGAGGGAATTCTGTGGGTAAAAAGAAAAAACGATTTAGTCAATGAAGATGATCTAGAATAAAATCAATGCAGATTTTTGGAATGCTCAGAGGAATTTTAAAAGATTTAAGCTCTGGTGTTTGATTGATTATGGATTTTGACTTTAGCATTGTTTAATATTTTAGCGTTTTGATTGCTGCAAATCACCATATTATAGATTATAAATGTATATATTTTTAGAGTTATGATTATATCTGAATGATCATTTGACACTGAAACCAACTGTGAATCACATGAATAAATGATACAATTTTAAATATATTATGTTTAAAAAGCAGTTATCTTAAATTGCGTGTGTGTGTGTATATATATATATATATATATATATTTTTATAAAAAATGTTGAGCAGTTTGATGGCTTAAAAGAATTAAATTAAAACCAAAATGTTTAAGCAGTTTAGAGCCTTAAAAATGAAAAATGTTTTTATAACCACAACTTTTGAGCAGTTTGACGCCTTAAAACGGTGAAATTTGTAAAAGGTTTATATAAATCAATAGGAAATTAATAAAAAAGAAAAAAAGTGTTGATTTCATTATCATCATAATTTCATTATCATCATATGAAGACATCTTGCTTTAAGGTGGTCAAAGTCAAATATTGGACATAGTGACCAGCAAAAATGATCTACCATGTTGTTTGCTCAAACCATCCAATAAAAATGGCCATTTCTTGAAGTTTATTATATATTTTTCCTCCTTAACTTTATCTCCACCTACAGTTAAAGTTCATTTGTCAGGTCCTTTCCCTCAGAAATGCATATTAAACATGAAACAGCCCCTAAAGGCCCATTCACACCTGGGATGAAAACTTAAAGGGATAGTTCACCCAAAAATGAAAATTACCCCATAATTTACTCTCCCTCAAGCCATACTTGAAATATATATGACTGTTTTCTGTCACACAAACACAGTCAGAGTACTTTATAGATATCTATCTATCTATCTATCTATCTATCTATCTATCTATCTATCTATCTATCTATCTATCTATCTATCTGCCTGCCTGCCTGCCTGCCTGCCTGCCTGCCTGCCTGCCTGCCTGCCTGCCTGCCTGCCTGCCTGCCTGCCTGCCTGCCTGCCTG
>CAIGQQ010005632.1:1587597-1601220 GCA_903798035.1 Danio albolineatus | reverse complement strand
ATATATATATATATATATATATATATATATATATATATATATATTTTTTTTTTTTATATATTTATTTGTTCTCACTGTTATACACAATGCATTTGTTGTAAGGAATAGTTATACACTGTAAAACCCAAAAAGTTAAGGTAACTCAAACCATTTGAGGAAACCGACTGCAAAAACCAATTAAATTCAAAAACTTATCCTAATGAGTTCTGTGAACTTAATCTATTTGAGTAAGCGAAGCAATTTGAGCACAGTAAAACCAAATAAATGAAGAGAACTCAAACAAACTGAGTACTGTAAGACCCATTAAGGCAACTCAAACCGTATGAGGAAACCGATTGCTTCAAACCATTTGAGTTAAAAAACTAATCTATACGAGTACTGTGAACTTACTCTATTAAAGTTAATGAGGTATTTAATTAACTCATTACCTTCAACACTGAGTTCAAAATTCATTTTAAATGAGTAGAATTAACTTTCTGTAAATTTTGAGTTGACTACACTCATTTCATTTGATAAAGTTGACTGTTGGGTTTTACAGTGTATAATTTTAGTTTATTTTACCTTATTTAAAAAGACAGTGAAGGCAGTTTTGCTACAATGGGTTTCAGTCAGGCCCTTTTCCCAATATTTTTTTTGGGGGATTACCACGCTGGAATCTAATAGAAAAAAATAAAAGTAAATATGTTAGTTTTGTATTTTTATGTATTGTATATATGTTTTATTTATGTACACACAGTGTCTATACTCACAATATGTAAATACAGACTTTTATTTTGGATGCGATTAACCCAGATTAATCATTTGACAGCATTACTTATTACTTTTATTTACTACCACTGTTTAATGTGCATCTCATATAAAACAAAAATTCTAGAGAATGTTTTACAGAAAACTACTTTGAAATCCCACATTTAAGTGTTATTTACTGTTTGAAATACACCGCGCAACACTTAATTGAGTGCAGAAGAGTAAAATCATTGTAATAAATGGTCTTTTTCTGCTTATTTTTTCCCAATGGTTCATATTGTCTCTTGTAATATTACTTCTGCATGATTTAAGATATTTTCCTCTGGTTTTCTCTGACCTAAAAGCCACACACAAACATACACACTCAATGTAATTGACCGGTCGTGCTCTGTGTTGCACGCTTACACACACTCAGAGCTCCAAACTGGTTTTAGTTTAGTTTTATGGCATCTAAAGGCAGTCAGGAACACAAGCGTCGTGTTTCCACAGGTCACATTGTGTCAGGTGAAAATATAGTCTGTTTTCACAACACCAGCGGCATCTTTGGTCACACAATCACACTGGTTACCTGTACACACACACACAGATATTAGTGTACACACTGCTGTTATGACACCTGTTTAAGGTGAGACACTGCCGGCAAAATACACAGCTTTTCATGCACATCAGAACAGAGGATTTTTGTCTATTTGTTCTGTCTAATGTAACAAAGTAAAATAAATTCACCTTCCTTTTATTTTGCTGCACTGTCAATTAGTTATTTAAAATCTTAATATTTAAAATTAAATCACGTTGATAAAATAAGTTTCTGTGTCAAAGCGGCGTTCTTTCTTGTGCTTTTTTTTCTTTCAGCACAGTTTTTTTATATTTTAACAGGCCTAAGTGATCAACAGTGTATTTCATAGCCTATTTAGACAGCTGTGTGTGTTATCTTCATTTATTTATTTATTTAGGTTTTAATGCCATATCGGCAACATTGGCTATATTCATGGCAAAACATATTTTGATGGTTGTTTGTCGCCACCTATTGGTTACAATATGTAATTGTTACAACATTCCCCAGCGTCAAGTTCCATTAAAAGGCAATTTGAATCTTTACTGTTAACATCAGTGTTTATATCTAAACTATAAACTTTTCTCCCAGTTCTTTATAACTAATTGAAAAGTGTACAAACTGAATCTCTCTCGATCAAACCCAGATTTGAATACAGCACTTCGAAGGATTAATAAACATATGGAAATCTCTTTCATTTAGCATTCATATTGCGCGGGTTTGAATTGAGATCAGGATCTTTTAATGCTTAACTATGCAGCTTTACACTGAATGCATTATTGCAAGCAAACAGTGACTGAAAACACTAAAGACACTAATACTAAGAAAGCATTTAGGTAAGTCCCACCACAACTTTTTCCGTCATCGTTATATTTTACAGGGAAGCCAAAATGCTTTCAAACACGTGATTTGAATGATGCGGGAGGCAATCTCTCTGCCATTGTCATAAATGTTGGGTTAAATGACAAGTTAAAAAAATCTTATTAATCCGCGGGTCACGTGTGTTCCGAACTGTGGGCCGTGATCCGTTAGACCCCTAAAAAAAAAAATAATAATAAAAATAATAATAATAATAAAATAAACAACCTGACCTCATCCAATGAACCTGACTTCATCCAATGTTTATATTTTAGTATTGGAAATGTATGCAAATTAGCCTAAACATATTGCATAATGTCTTATTTGCATATTTAACCATACATTGTTTATGTAATTAATCATCTGGGAAAGTATACTGATACTATTAGTCTTTTTTTAGTCAAGTGTCTTGTCATTTTCTTGAAGGACAATGTTCAAAAAATCCTAAATAATCATTTCTGAAGGACACACATTAGAAAACTGTCTTATCCTACTGTCTTTGAGGATTTATTAGTGTGTGTGTGTAGCCTGCAGTCTCTGTCTGACATTGAGTCTTGGCGCTGCTCGTCTGTCTGAACGCCAGCAGCATCTGAATCAAACTCACACACACACACATTGCCATTGGCAGCCATTTTGGATCTGTCAGCCATTCTGGCTCTAAAGCCATTTCATTTCCCGTTTCAAAATGTCATCCAGGCAGCTGTGTTTCTAAAAGTGTCTTAGTGTCTTCGTGCTTTCTCCTAACGAGAATATATAGTACAAATTCAGCAGACAGGTTCTTTCTCATTTTGAACTGCTGAAGAAGTTTCTGGCTCAGTATTACTTCATGTCCTTACTACAGTTCAAGTGAGGCGAAATGGCGACATGTGATTTAATATCTTTAATATCAATTGCTTAACCACCGCTTAACCAAGAAATTTCCATACAAAACTAACCGGTTTCTACTTTTTGTAGTAGAACAACAGCATAAACTGCAATGAATATCACCTCAGGTACTGATTATGTGCTTTATCAAGTGTTAAATGTTCCCATTGTGAGTATGAATACAACATACGTGACACTTATTACCATACTAAAAGCAGAAGGAGATAGTGTACCCCAGATCTGAAATAAAATGACAAGCAAATGTGTCACACAGAGGCGCTGTTAGGATACGTGTGCAGCAAGTCAGTGATAATCAACGGCTTGCCGTGCGTTAAAGGATTTTAATCCCTGACGTGGAGGCAAAGGACCACACGACGCGCAGCGGAGTTCATTAAAATCCTTTAACACACTGCAAGCCGTCGATTATCCCGCTTCTTGCATGGTCATTTGCCAAGGTAGGCCTAAGTTTAAAATAGTTTTGCTGTTTGCAGAGTAATATTTGTCAGATTTATTTATTTTTGTTAGATTTTACATGTTAGATTTTCTAGTCACTCCGCTGAATCAGCTGTAACAGGCTGACAGGCAGGCAAACAGAGAGATAGAGAGAGAGCGTGTGCGTGATGTTTATACCTTCTAATATTATTAGGATGCCATTTCATCAGTCCGATCACAAGTGGACAAATAAGACATTCCCAGTCACACCTGGAGTGTCTACATTCTACCACTTCTCTGACGAGGGAGGATCTGTATAATAGCTTTTTTTCCCTTAACATTACCTTTAACACTGCGAAAGCTGGCATACCTACAGTATAGAAGAATTTCCGCGATTTATATTTCATAATAAACATACAAATCTTATAAAAGGTACCATATCAATTAAATACACATTTTCAAGTCAAGTGTACTCTAGAGTCTTTGAAACAAAAAAAGTCTATTTCAGAAATCTCTGCTGTTAAATATAGGTACATTTTGCATAATGATAAAACATATAGGGACAGGTAGGAGAACATTCTGCTTTATTTATCTACTTTTAAAAAAAGCAATCAGCCAAACGCGCAGGATCAGTGTAATATTACATTATTTAAGGTCATGGATTAATTATGAAACTTATCTTTGTGATCTGCCAAAAAAACACACCTGAGAAAAAAATAATAGGTTCAAATGTCCAAAGACTGACCGTTAGATACACCAAAGATTAATTATATATCCCGTTTTAACAACAGAGATGCAAGATATTAGATCCAGCGGCGCAGAACCGGAGATTCTCTGGCCGACATAAAGCTTCCCTCGGGGGGAGCCATTCTCGGACCTGCTGCTGACCGCCTGGAGCTTCCAACATTTTTTAAAACGCGCTTTTCTTACACACAAACTGCCAATTTGACTTTAAAATAACTACATTCTCGCTTGAAAAACTCTTAATCTTGATTTTGTAGCATAGTTGATGAGTATTTTCCAAATTTTGCGGATTTGCCGTCCGCCATTAATAGCCCTCATCGGTTTCATGCGCAGCACATGCGAGTTGCTATAGTAACTAAACGTTTGGGAAAAGCGCATTTATTTCGAACTGTGATCAAAACTGACTGGAACTACCTGTGCGTTTCAACGAAATATACCACAGCCTCCAGCCAATCAGAATCAAGAATTTCAACAGACCATGGGATAAGACAAAAATAAACGATGGCTCAGCCGCCATAGCACTACGGTGCAAAGGTGCGTTTATTTACAGTGCAAAAAAGTTTCCATCCAAAAATCCCCAAAATAATCAAAATATATACAAAAATGAACAAACAACAAAACAAACACAAAGAATACAGTAAAGTAACAAAATAAATATAAACAAAATATTCGCTCGGCGCCACGGTGGCCTAGTGGGTAGCACGATCGCCTCACAGCAAGAAGGTCGCTGGTTCGAGCCTCGGCTGGGTCAGTTGGCATTTCTGTGTGGAGTTTGCATGTTCTACCCGTGGTTGCGTGGGTTTCCTCCGGGTGCTCCGGTTTCCCCCACAGTCCAAAGACATGCGGTATAGGTGAATTGGGTGAGCTAAATTGTCCATAGTGTGTGTTTGTGAGTGAGTGTGTAGGGATGTTTCCCAGAGATGGGTTGCAGCTGGAAGGGCATCTGCTGTGTGAAAAACATGCTGGATAAGTTGGCGGTTCATTCCCCTGTGGCGACCCCAGATTAATAAAGGGACTAAGCCGAAAAGAAAATGAATGAATGAAAATATTCGCTTTACAGAATCAATACTTTCCAACCAACCGTTCATCACTACTCACGCCTCTAAACTCCTACGACTCCCACACTGAACTGAGGGTGAGTCACTCTAAATTTTGAAAATTAAATTCAGGACTGTGACTCAAAAAGCATCAGTCACGCAGTTGCCCAAGTACATTTAATAATGTTTAAAATGTTTAATAATAAGGTTTAAAAGGCTCCTATTTGACCCCTTTTACAAGATGAGATAAGTCTTTGGTGTCTCCAGAATGTTTCTGTAAAGTTTCAGCTCACACACGAGCGCACGTTTACTGACACCATGCGGCTGAGGTGATTCCAGGGCTTATGAAATACATACCGCTGTTACAGTCTTTACTTTATCACAAACATGCTCTGTTTTAAAAAACTTGTAAAACTCATTTGTGAGGTGCAGCTGATCACAGAGAGTTAGAACAGATCTTTTAACCCCAGTTTCTTTGCAAATCCTGTTGTGGGCACGTTCACATGTATTACTATGGGGAGACATGCTAATACGCTCCTACAGTATCAATCAATTTGGTGGGCTAGCCAAACTGCACTCCTACATCACGTTGCGGTGGGCCTCAAAAATCATTGAGATTTAGTTTTGTTTATATCACTTCAATATGACAGTGGGCACACTAGACCTGCACACAGTTCTGTCCAAATGGCTCCCAAAAATTGATTTTGCATCATAGGTGCCTGTTAATGATTATAAATCTTATATGTGTAGTTAGGAATGGTGTTATTCCACATTATTGTCGCTGCTGCATGTAAACAAGGCAAAAAATAAAATAAAACGCTGCCTACTGCCAGTCATGTGTCTGAACCGTACATTAAAATCTGTGCAGAAAACACGCCCGCCTTCCCTTACAGAAACAATATTGTAAGTAGGAAAAGAGTGAATCATAAAGCCCTGGGGACATGAGCTAAAATGCTAAATCAGACCAAACATCATGCCAGGCTGCAGAGCCGTACTGTGAATTACCATAGTAAAATCAGACCGCTCTAGAAACACACACCTCCGAATATAAAAATAAAACTCTCACCGGTGTGTCACAGCAGACTTGTATGGCTTCCTTCAGCTGCTGAGAATAATTCTGAATAATAGAGACACAAAGCGCACACAAGATACGAAAATACATATACAAAAAGTAACCCTTTATTCTGAGCATTAGCTTAGATATTTTCTTAGGAATGACAATTACTTAATATATGTATATTTGCATTACTTTGTTTATATACTTACCGGCCCCTTTATTAGGTACACCTCACTAGTATCGAGTTGACTTATATTTTGCCTTTAGAACTGCCTTAATCCTTCGAGCACATTATATAGGGATGAACATGGTCAGCAACAATACTCAGGTAGGCTATGGCATTGACACGATGCTGAATTGGTACTTATGGGCCCAAAGTGTGCAAAGAAAATATCCCCCACACCATTACACCACCACTACCACCACCTGAACCGTTGATACAAGGGAGGATGGATCCATGCTTTCTTGTTGTTGACTCAAAATTCTGACGCGACCATCCGAATGTGGCAGCAGAAATGGAGACTCATCAGACCAGGCAACGTTTCTCCTATCTTCTAATGTCCAATTTTGGTGAGCCTGTGTGAATTTTTGCCTCAGTATCCTGTTCTTAGCTGACAGGAGTGGCATCAGGTGTGGTCTTCTGCTGCTGTAGCCCATCTGCCTCAAGGTTTGATGTGTTGTGCATTCAGAGATGCTCAACTGCACAACTCAGTTGTAACAAGTGGTTATTTAAGTTGCTGTTACCCTGCTATAAGCTGGAACCAGTCTGGCCATTCTCCACTGGCATCAATTATTTATTTATTTATTTTTTTTACATTTTCGAAGCACACTCCCAAACTCCAAAGCAACATTGCCCCCAAATTTCACTGTATACTTTGCCATATAATGACAATAAAGGCTTTCTGATTCAGCCTTCAGCCTTCTAAAAGTGTAGATTTCAGGCAAACTGTCCCTTTTAAGACATAATTTTCATTTTTGGGTGAACTATCTCATCATTTACTCTTCCTCATTTGTTCCAAACACGTTTGAGCTTCTTTCTTCTGCCGAACGCCAAAGATATATTAAAGACTGTAGGAAAAAACAGCCTTTGATTGTAGCATTTATTTGGATGTAAACGGCTGCTTTTTCCTCCCCAGCATTCTTCAGAATAGCTTGTTTTGTGTTCTACTGAAGAATGAAATTTATAAAAGTTGGGAACCACTTGAGTGTGAGAAAATAGTGAGGTCGTTTTCATTTTTGAGCGAACTACCCCTTATATACAGTACAAGTATATAACAGACAATACAATATGCTGCAATGCAGTGCTGTACACTTCATACTGCTGTCGGGAGGCTCGAAACACATTGACCTGATCCATCATGTTCTTCTCTGTATCTGACACACACACACACACACAAGTGTCTGCGGGTCTCTGGAGCATCAACTGTTTCTGCAGACCCGCAGAGAGGAAGAAAGATCCAGAAAGCGTGATCCGCTGCAGGGGTCTATCCGTACAGAGACCCTCACAGCTCCTCTCTGACACACACTATCATCTTGTAAAGAAACCCTGCTGTGCTGCTGTCCTCCGTCACACACTACAGTGCTGCGTCTGATCCTCACAGCCTGCACTGAAGATGATTTAGAGTCAGATTTGTAAAAAAAATAATAATAATAACAAAAATGTGTTTGTTGCTCTCGTGTTGCTTTCAAAAGTCTCCTCAGATGCGTCTGCTGGAACTGAACTTTAATTTGAATATCTTACATCATTTACACTGCCTTTTGTTGCAGCAAACAATGACGTATGCAGTGCCGGGCCTGTACATTTGGGGGCCCTTATGAGAATAATTTTGGGCCCCTACCTTGCTCTAAATAGTAGAGTATTGCCATTGTAACCTGGCCCACAATGACTTTATTGCTTATTAAACGGAATCAATGAAACAGTAAAGTAAAGGCTGATTTCTTTTACTTAATAACATGTCTGAATGACTTTCAGCACTGTTTTTGTCAAGCAGCAGCTTCAAAAATGAAGGATTCAACAATCTTTAATAAAGGGAGCAGTGATTCCTACATTGCGTCCTTCTGGAGCATTTAACCTCTTACCCAGCACCCCAACGTGGTCGCACTGAGGCGCTGTTTTTCCATATGTCAGTGTTTATGAACAGATTACACCAAGAAGAACACAAGTAATCTTCACAAACTATACATCAGTCTAAAGCTACAACCCTCAAGCACCCATTGCAGCTAGTTGCTTTTCAATGGGAAGCTTACAAAGGATGTATTTGCTAAATTTGTGAAAGTTTTACAGAAAACGCTTATTTGATATGGAGTGAATATCATCGTGATAACAACGCACACACGCATTCATTGCTGTACATCAGGGCTTACTGGAGTCAGGAACTGTTACTATTTAAACTTAGGCCCTGTTTACACTAGTGCGTTTTAGTTTTAAAACGGCGTTTTAGCAAGAAAACGATCCGCGTCCACACTCGCGTTTTCACCCAGCGTCTCAAGAGATCTCCGACTTCACTAATCCACCAGAAACGTATATCACGTGACCATTGGCGCACTCTGAGCATGCGCGGTCAAGTATAAACAGGAAGCACGTGTCTCGCTCGGCATTCGGTTATTGTTAGTCAACAAACGCTGGTTGAACGATGAACGCGATGGTAAAGAAAGCAAGAGAGGTCTTTTTGAGGACAGACGACGAGGTCGAGTTGTTACTTAAAGTAACAAATGAATATAAAACATCCATGGCTATCGAAAATACAGCGTTTACAGTGAAGACTGGTCTGCTGTCTGCCGGTGACGTTATAGCCACGTGCGCTTGACGAATAAGGGAAGGATACGCAATGACCCAAAGCCCCAATCACGTAGCGGATCTCAGCAGCCACGCCTCTGTTTTCAAAAGTATGCTTTTTTCCACGTCCACACTGAGACGCTGCGGCAGCGTTTTAGAATGGAAACGGCCTCTCCAGCGTTTCTAAAACGCTCCGTTTTCGCACCTCGAAAACTCCGGCGTAGTGTGGACGGATGGCGTAACTGTAGCAAAACTTATGCGTTTTAAAACGAAAACGCACTAGTGTAAACGGGGCCTTAGATAGGTGTAAATCCCCAATATTGAGTGCTGGCTAACAGGTTAAGGGTGCTTTCACACCCTTCTTATTTCGTTCGGTTGAATCACACTAGAGTTTGTTTTCCCTCTTGGTACGGTTCGTTTGAGTGGGTGTGAATGTAGCAATCGCACTCGAGTGCGCACCAAAAGCAGACCAAAAAAGCGTACCGAGTAGTTGAAGAGGGGGTCTAGATACACTTTCAAGCGAAGCCCGGAGCGGTTCGTTTGTGTTGAGAACATGATCCGAACTAAAACAGACCTAACCGCAAAAAGTACTGCGCCTTTTTGGTCTAATCCAGCTGCCGTAGTCCGATTCGCTGTCCCATGGTAGTTGCTAGAACGGATACGTTTGCGGTCAGAAGTTAATGAGAATTATTTATATTATTTATTAAATTTTCCATTTATTGTATTTTATTATCGTCTACTGCCACCCCAACCCTAAACCCAACCGTCACAGTAACCCCAAAACAGTAGCTGTTAGAGTACTATTGATATTATCTATTAAATTACCCAATAAATGGTATTTTTTAACCGCCTTACCATGCCTGCCTGTGCCCAGGGGATTAATTCTTAATCCAGGGCTGGTTGAACCACTAGTCATAATTTCTTTGAACTTCCCGGGACCGTTGCTGTCTGTCTAAAATAGGGTTTGGAATGACACAGGGGTGAGCAATTAATAACAATTTTAATTTTTGCAAGAAGTTCCCCACTTTTTGAGTGTGAAAATAGTTTAAATTGAATAAAAATAACTAAATAAACTTAAGTCACATACTGGGTTTTCCTCTATTCCACTTGTTCTCCATGTGCTGTCAAGGGTTTACAATTGAGATGTAGAAAATAATCATATTCCCACAGGCTCCGCTCTCTGACAGCGTTCTCATTTCATGTTTTCTCCATTTCTAAAAGACTTCATCACCTCAAACACACCAAATCACAGTCCTGCCATGCAGACGCGGACAGAAAAATAGAATCAGAAGCACAACACACTGAATATGAATGAAGCGCAACTCTGTCTCTCGTTCTGCTGAACATGTTTGATGAATCTCAGTCTCTCTAAATGTGAACAGAGGAACTGATCTACCTGATTTCTGGGTTTCAGGCGAGTGCAGCTTCAGCAGCGCGGGCGTTCATGATGGAGGGGTTTTCAGTAGAATCTTCCAGATCCTCTACAGGAACGAAGAGGTGACTCTGGAGGACCACATTAACTTCAAACTGCACCTGCTGCTGGACGGAGAGAGGGTGAGAGAAAGCACACCCAAAAAATCACACACACTTGAAAGGCCGTACATAGGGTAGCGCAGTGTTTCCCAATACCAACAGTACATTTAAACACACATGAATCAACTCATCAGAACATTAGAAGAGACTCCAAAACCTGAAATGAATGGGGCAGATAAGGAAGACATCCAATATACTTACTGTTGGTGTGGCTTCAGGAACACTGGTATAGTGGATGAAGAATTGGCATTGGAAGGTTTTAGGTTGAAATCCCACAAAACAATCTGTAATATACACAGTTTGAGTATATGATATTATTACATTTTAAGAGAGCGGGTCACACTATATTTGAAAGTGTCCTAATATTGTGGTAGAGTCCCCTACAATGGGTCTGAGTGCATATAGGTCAAGCTCAAAGTCAAGGTAGGATTTATTGTCTTCTCTGGCTAGAGCAAGCTCCTTGTTGGTTATGCAGCCCATATTATCTCTAAAGTTCAGATTTTTAAACTCAAGTGATTCACGCAAATTAAATTAAATTAAAATAAATTGGCACAGTGACTAGCACGATCGACTCACAGTAAGAATGTCGCTGGTTCAAGCCTTGACTGGGTCAGACATGCGGTTCAGGTGAATTGGGAGAGCTAAATTGTCCGCAGTGTATTTGTGGGAATGAGTGTTTCCCAGTCATGGGTTGCAGCTGGAAGGGCAAAACATATGCTGGATGAGTTGGCAATTCATTCTGCTGTGGCGACCCCTGACTAAGCCAAAAAGAAAATGAATGAATGAATGAATGATGGGGGGGGGGTTACTTTTTCCCAGCACTGTATTATGTTTTCAAACTACTTTACATTTATTGTTGCCAGATTGGGCGGTTTTGAATTAGATTGTGGGAGTAAAAAATTATATCGGCGGCTAGTGAAATTTTGGCCAGTTTTCCAACGGCGCGCCCCCCAACCCCAAACCATACCTGTCAACATTGGGAAGTGAAAATAAGAGATATGCCCACCATAATAAGGGATATTAATAACATAGCCCCCCTCCCCCCCAAAAAAAAAACACACATTACTAAATATGTTCTTCTTGAGCTGTTTCATTGTAAATAAACAATTAAGCGGTCAGTAATATGTTTTATCATTATTATTTACAAAAAAAAAAATAGTATACATTAGGGGCAAATAAATTAGCCAACAGTTTAGCTTATTAACATTAATGGCTATTGTAAAGAAACATAATTTATCAAATCTCATTAATCTTTTCTTCACTGTATAACTTACACATTCTGATTAAAGAGCAAAGAATGAATCTCATTTTATGTTTGATTACATTAAATAACAGAGGTGCCACTTTAAAAATGCACACATCTAACATTATAATGAAAGCATTAGATTGTTTTTTCTAACGTTTTATGCTCATTTTGGACATCTTTAGATGTTATTATTATAAATTATGTATATATGTTGGTTCAAACCATAGACTGTAAAAGGCTTAAACACGCACCTAAAACCCAATCTCTCCACTTCAAATCGCCTGTATAGAATTCGTTTGGTAAACAGTGACTATTTATCTCTATGGAGCGCGTCTGACAGTCACGCACCGCCGTCACTGCGACGACACCTGTAGTGAAAAGAAAGGGCATTCCACCATTTTTATATTTATTTCAAAGTGTTTCATGCCTAAATAAAACAAAAGCACAGAACAGACTCGCGTTTAAGAGCAATGGGCGACCCCTGGTGGTTTGGCGGTATGGATTGCGTTTAGGGAGGATCGGCTCTTTAATGTTTATTGCCACCCTTCAGAGAAAGACTAAAAAAACAGTAAAATACCATTATGGGATGATAGCGGGATAGAACTGTAAAATACGGGAGAATCCCGGGAAAAACAGGAGGGTTGACAGGTATGCCCCAAACCCCCCCACCCCATCTGGGCGATTGTTTTTGCATTTCGGCGGGTTTTGAATAGATTTTGGAATCAGTCTGGCAACACTGTTTACATTCAAAAAACGTTCTGATCAGCTGTACCCTGTTGATCCGCCAGCTCATTTCAGACATTATGAAATATGTGGCGCGGGTGAGCGAGACACAGAGAAGCAGCGAATTATGGGTGGAGAGAGTGTCTTATCAGATTCCTGTGGCCATCTTTCTTATTAACCTTGAAGCGGTTTATCTGCAGCCGCTCTCCATCTCTCTCTCCGCCTCTCCCTCTCCGATAAGGAGCTAAAAATAGCTTTCCATTTCCCCAGAGTGTGACTTTAATCAATTCACGTATCAATAATCGGAGCGGGCCCTGTTTGTTTTCTCAGAAGCGGCCAAAACCTCTGGAGTCAAATCACATTGTTGTGTGTTCTGTCTCTAAATGAGCAGCACATGCCAAAATCTGGTTTTCATTTCAAGGATTCATTATGGGGGGAAAAAAAACATAAAATATTATGAGTTCACGTGTGAGAGCACATACTGTACAAGTTCTGTTTACTCACACATGATCGCATTAAGATTCCGCATATGTGAGGCAGGCAGGCAAACTTTGTGGAGTTTACATGTTCTCCCTGTGTTCGCGTGGGTTTCCCCCACAGTCCAAACACATGCGCTATACAGTAGGTGCATTGGATAAGCTTAATTGTATGTATTGTATATGTGTGAATGAGTGTGTGGGGATGTTTCCCACTGATGGCTTGCAGCTGGAAGGGCATCCTTAGCGTAAAACATATGCTGGATAAGTTGGCAGTTCATTCCGCTGTGGCGAACCCTGATTAATAGCGGATTAATAGAGATTAAGCCGAAAAGATAATGAATAAATGAATGAATAAATGAATAATAATAATAATAATAATGCTAAGATGTATTATTATTATTATTATTATTATGTATTATTAATACTACAACTACTGATACTTATTTAACATAATTATAGTAGTGTATTGATAATAATAATGATGCTTGTTCATTATTATTATTAATAATAATAATAATGCTAGTTTGATAATAATAATAATAATAATAATAATAATAATAATAATAATAATAAT
>CAIGQQ010005632.1:1534917-1538017 GCA_903798035.1 Danio albolineatus | reverse complement strand
AACTTTAATCTTATTCATCTGCCATTTGTTTCAGAGTAAATAGTTGTGTCTGAAGGCAAACACTGTCATAAACATGAATAACAGCGTCGTGAGAAAGTTGCAATCTTGAAAGTACAATTTCCCAGTTTATTTAATGATATTTTATGTTGTCCCTCTAATCACTTGTCTTTGAAATGTGTATTATATTACATTTATATTTATTTAATTTACATTTTGACTCAATCTTTTGACCTGCAGTTGTAAATGCAACGAGAAATATCATACATGTAAAAAACAATAATAATAATAAAATAAAATACTGCCGACTGTAAGTTCACAAGCATTTAGATTAAATGTATTTCTTTAGTCTTCAAATATAACATTTACTTGTATAGATTTATACATAAAAAAACAGTTTTAGTGATTTCGGAGTATCCTCCCCACAGACACTTCTTTTGGAATCTACCGCTGACTCCTGTGTATGTCTCTATAGTGTTTAAGCATGATTTTCTGTATATCTGGCAGACAAACTTAGCAAATAGTTGTTGGGCTGTAGGCAAACACTGTCATTAACATGAATAACAGCGTCATGAAAAAGTTGCAATCTTGAAAGTACAATTTCCCCTTTTAATTAACGCTATTTTATGTTGGGCCTCTAATCATTCATTTTTGAAAAGTGTATTATATTATGTTTATATTTATTTAATAAACTTTCTTACTCAAACATTTGCACTAAAGTTCTAAATAAAATGAGAAATACGATGTATTTCTACAGCAAACAGTTAACAGTTTACTATATCGTGATATATATATATATATCATTATCTGGATATGAGATCACTTATTTCATGATATGAGACTTTTGTCATAGCCCTACTCAGAAATGTTTATCCGCAATTAGCTTGTTCATCACATCACTTGTAAAATAGAAATTAGCATTTCATAACGACTCGCGTATCCCAACAACTTGACCTTGAATTGAAGGAGGATTGCACAATTCAAAGCAAGAAAGTGAGCACTCTACGCAACATTCATTTCATCCCATACAAAATCCAAAGAGATTCCCAGGTATTAATGAGACACAAGCCCGACGGCTCCCGACGCAAAACACTGCAAATCCTCTTAAAGGTCTTGCGTGCTGAGAAAACAGCAGTTCTCGTGCAGCCGTGAGCCATCAAACCAATCAAAGCCTGCCAAAATGCGATTCCCAATGATGTCCTGAGGAAACGCACTCATATTCTGGAGCACGTTTAGAAGAGTCATTTTTCTTTTCTGTCAGCCTGTTTGTCATTTAACTCAAAGATTTGGCATCGTGTGCGAGGAGACTCAGCTCAGAATCGAATCAATAACGGCGCCTCCTCCCCCGACGGGACCCTCAGACAGATGGCGGCCATTGAGATACGCACCGATACAATAAAGCTTTTCATTCATCACTTATCAAGCAAAAACAAGCTGGAAAATGAAACGAAACAAAGACGGCGAGCCCCATTTACCATCGGCGTTTGATCCGGGTCATGAGGATTTCGAGAAAGTCCTCTGGGGCCAATGCAATTCTGCTTATATCAGTTGGGGTTTTTTTCCATGTAGCTTGTGGGCGGAAATTATTTTTGTCATTAAATCCATCAGCGGCTCTGATTGAAAGAGTATTCATTAGTTTGCGAGGCAGTGTGGGAAGCAGCTGGTCATTATTAGTCCCTCGACGAGCTTTTTCAAGGAAGCCATTGTCAATAAATGAGAACTCCGACTGGAGTAATTAGCATGCTATAAATCCAACTGTGCGGACAGTAGCGGCCTTTCTGAAGGCCTCATTAGACATGTGACACCAGCAAGAGAACGGTAGAAAGATTAAAGCGGACAAAAGGAAGGAAGGAGTGTTGTTACTTCATGCTTTTATAGAGAATGTGTTGAGCTTCTGCCTGTTAGTTTCAGCAGATACAGTATCAGTCTTGGTATATCACATCTAAGCATTTCCAGCAGCTAGAGCTTGTGTTACAGCGCATGTCTAACTAGAGAAATACAGTCAGAACTGAAAACAAATCAATCTTATGAGGTGCAGGCAGAAATAATATTTCACTTTTATTTTCAAATACATGCAATTTAAATATTATATGTAACAATGCTTTTGATTAAAAAAAAAGTTTATGCAAAAAATACACTAAAAACATCAATACTGTGAAGAATATACTTGAAAAAAATATATAGAATGAATTTTAAATAATTATTTAAATTAACTTTACATTAAGAAAACACTTTAAATGAAGTATATTTAATTTTACCAAGTTATTTATTTATTTATTTATTTATTTGTTTGCTGTTCAAGAAGCACTTGCTGTAAATAATGCTGAATTGTTTATTTATTTTATAAACAGTTTAAAAAACATATATTTTTTAACATCAATATAAATATTTTTGATGCCACTTTTGACAAATTTGGCATATCCATGCAGAATAAAAAAACATATTTAAAATAATAATAATCAATATTATTTAATTAAATAATCAACATGATTTAATTATTTAATTAAAATCTTCAAAAACTCATGATTTCTAAATGCGAGGAAAAGGTTGAAATGTAAGCGCTAACAATATTTTTCTTGTTTTAAAGCTCATTTATTTGATTGAGTTTTTAAAAATGTCCCCTTTTGTCACTACAATGTACAATATGTGAATGTTATCGGTGTTTTGAAATAATCAAGTTTCTATCCACCAGTTTTTATGCAAATTCTTTGCGAATAGCAAATAAATGAATTGCACTTTAACAGTAACACAATAATAATAATAATAATAATAATAATAATAACATGTTATATTTGGATTTTTAAATTTGCTAAATTCACAAGCTAAATATATTAGCATTAAACTTCATGTCATCATGTTTACTGAGATTTGAGCTGTTTATGCACTATAATAATATCCATTTTAAAATGAACTAAATAAAGAAATTGACTTTCAAAGGGAAATATATTTAATTTTAATAATTATTTAGTTTGTTGTATAAGCAATATTTCATATTTTTTTGTTTGTTTTTTATGAACAAATTTGTAAAAAATACATATATATTTTAAATAATATAAATATTTTGTAGCCACTTTTGACTAATCTGGCATATCATCTGTGCGGA
>CAIGQQ010005632.1:1524917-1529917 GCA_903798035.1 Danio albolineatus | reverse complement strand
CATGAACTATGATTCTAACTACAGCTCTAGAGGTGTAGTTGTAAGCGTACAAGTTTGCGACTCAGTTTGCGAATGTTTGTTGGAATGACGGATTTGGGAAACACCCAGTCAAAGTATTATGTTTGTAATGATGGAACTCGCGACGTTTGTTGGATTTGTTAGGCAACGCAGGCTCATTATGATTACGTACCCCTATGTACATTTCTGGAGAGAGCAAAATACGTTCCAGGAGCGATGTTGTTTTTGTTTTCGCAAGTGCCATTCACGCCTGCTGTTCTTGTGTAAATCGACCAGAGGCCGCTGTCGACTGACTGACTGACTGACCACCCGACCGATCTCACCACCCTCCACACCTTCCCTAAACTTAACCAATAGTGTTTTAAAAAGCACTGATTGACCAAAATACCCACTTCCCTAAACCCAACCGACAGTTTTAAAAAGCAATCCAGAAAAAAAAACCTCCGCTGATTTTTACCAGATTTTCAGATTTGACCACATTCTCACCATGTTATTTACTTGTTTATTTATTTAGTTTTGGTTTTTGTTTTTGTCTTACCGGCTTTCTAGAACCATACTTTACCGGACTCGAACCCAATTGTCGCGGTCAACTCTGCTCTGCATCTCAAGTCTGCTGACGTACATGTCGAGCTACCGGACAAACTGGTAACAGAAGAAAAGCCCTCCATACGGAGGTAAGCAGTCAGCTGCTAAGCGAGAAAAGGAACATAAAGCATCATACCGCCCCAAAGCATTCGTTTTAAAGATGATAGGCAGCAATACGTACCTCTGGCTACATAATTCGTGATCTCCAGCGACGTTTTCAGACTGCGTCTATGTTGTTTTTAGGTTTGTGATCCAGAATGTTTTATGTAGCTTAAATAAATGTCAGATTGGATATTTCTTCACTATAATACAATCTATTTTTAATCTCCAACTACCTGAAATAATGTATGCTGCCCTTTTGTGTGGCTCATGATTAAAGTGCAGTCATTGCCTCTAATATGAAATCACTGTAGATTCGGGGATTATGCAAATACAGTTAGCTCACAAAAACATTTTGGTTTACATATATTTAGAAAAGTAAAGCAAAGAATTTATTAATTTTCTTCCAAGGTTTCTTGATATTGTGATATATTGATGTTATGAATTATTTTAGCCACAATAACCTTGGTGTGAAAAATCCAACATCATGACAGCCCTAATTGCCATACCGCATTCTTCTTTCCTGCTCGGTTTTTCACCTTTAGCGTCATTCCTGTAGAAGGATCGAAACAGTTTAACAAGATCTTACATGTTTACAGGTCGCATAATCATCATTTCCCAGCAGCCCGTTCTCTTAGAAGCACCATGTTAGTGTGTTTTGCAACAGTCCGTCTGGTCTGTCACGTATGATGGATGCAGAAACGGATGGCAGACTGAGAGCCAGCTCCGGTGGGAAAACACAGACGAACCCCAGAGCCGCAATTCAGGGATTTGACGGATCTGGAAGACTGAAGAAAACCACAGAGAGCACTGTTAGAATGGTTATTGATTGATATTTTGGGGTTTATGTGAAAAAAAAATGTATATACAGTATAAATAAAATAATAAATCAAATTTATTAATCTATATTAACTCTTAGCAGGTTAGAGATTGCAAATATATGCTTTTTATAAACAATTTTTAAAATTATTTCAGATTTTCAGGTTTTATAAATAATACAATACCTGACAAAAGTCTTGTCGCTGATCGCATTTGTAAGAGCAATTAATAACTTGACTTCTAGCTGATCATTTGAAAAAGTGGCAGAAGGTAGATTTTTCCAATGAATCATCCGTTGAACTGCATCCCAATCATCACAGATACTGCAGAAGACCTACTGGAACCCACATGGACCCAAGATTCTCATAGAAATCAGTCAAGTTTGGTGAAGGAAAAATCATGGTTTGGGGTTGAATTCAGTATGGGGCGTGCAAGAGATCTGCAGAGTGGATGGCAACATCAACAGCCTGAGATATCAAGACATTTGTGCTGCCCGTTACATTATAAACCACAGGAGAGGGCGAATTCAGCCTCCACATAAAAGTTCCTGAAAGCAAAGGAGGTTAAGGTGCTTCAGGATTGGCCAGCCGTGTCACCAGACTTAAACATTATTGAGCATGTCTGGGGTAAGATGGAGGAAGCATTGAAGATGAATCTTAGGAATCTTGATGAACTCTGAGAGTCCTGCAAGAACGCTTTCTTTGCCATTCCAGATGACTTTATTAATAAGTTATTTGAGTCATTGCAGAGATGTATGGATGCAGTCCTCCAAGCTCATGGGAGTCATGCACAATATTAATTCTTGTTCCACTGCACCATGACTTTATATTCTATACTGTACATTATTTCTGTTAAGTTACAAGACTTTTGTCTAATCAAAGTCAGACCTTCCTGTCCTAATTAAACAATTCAAAATCAAGGCATGGTCATATTTTATTTTGGTTAAATAAGCGTAATCTAGAGTCCTTTGCCTTTCATATAAGCCACTTCTGAGACCAAATGATCAACTAGAAGTCAAGTTATTATTTGTTGTTCCTAAAACTTGTATAGGCGACAAGACTTTTATCAGGTAGTGTATATCTTAGGGACAACTACTCTTGCACATTTACAGATAAGGAAATGTTTGCTTGTGGTTTCCTGCCAGGAGTGTTTTTATTTTTTAAAGGGTTTTTTTTCTGGGTTTTTGTACTATTTAGAGTCAAAAGCACTTCATGATGTGGCTTAGTCAGATCCCTCTTTCAAAGTGCTGTTTGGGCTAAAAACATACAAATAAATCCATTTATAGGCACACAATTATCAGCTGCATGATTTACGCTTCTTGTTTTCACACTTCCAGGCTTTGCAGAAATTGTCACAGTTTGATGAACTTTCTTTAGTAAACAGAAACTACAACAGGCGGCACGGTGGCTCAGTGGTTAGCACTGTCACCTCACAGCAAGAAGGTTGCTGGTTCGAGTCTCGGCATTTCTGTGTGGAGTTTGCATGTTCTCCTCGGGTTTCCTCCGGGTGCTCTGGTTTCCCTCACAGTCCAAAGATGTGCACTGTGAGTGAATTGGATAAACTAAATTGGTCATAGTGTATGAGGTGTGTGTGAATGTGAGTGTATATGGGGGTTTCCCAGTGCTGGGTTGTGGCTGGTAAACTGCGTAAAACATATGTTGGATAGGTTGGCGGTTCAATCCACTGTGGCGGCCTCTGATAAATAAGAGACTAAGCTGAAGGAAAATGAATGAATAAAAACTACAACAAATCTAATTTTTGGTTTCCTCATTTGCTCCAACAGCAAAAGAACAACATTAACTATTTATTAACTCGGTTGTAGGCAGAATTTAATACTAAGTATAGAAGTTATTATTATTTTCACCACTTATACTGTACATTGGGGCCCACTTTATATTAAGTGGCCTTAACTACAATGTACTTACACCGAAATTAATAATTCATTACAATGTACCTATTGTGTAGATACATGTTTTTACATTGTACTTATGCTTGATTAAATACCTGTATGTAGTTACATCTTTAATTAATTTCTGTAATTACATTTGTGAAAACACTGTTGACCATCCCTTACACCTTAATCCACCCTTAAACCTATCGATACCACCAAACTTGTCCTTAACCCTGCCCCTATCCCAACTCAAGAGCACCACAAGTGTCCTCAAATACATTATGAACACAGTAAGTACATTGTATTTACATTTCATAGTAGTTAAGGCCACCTAATATAAAGTGGGACCGTATATTGTTATTATAAATAGTTATTGACGTGACAATTTGTGGATGTTAGATACTTTTGCAAATGCATCATTATATAGTATGATGCTATTTTAGCATCACTGAAACGCTACTATAACTTCTAACACATTTTAGAAAGTTTTATTTGAATATTTTCCCTTTTTCCTGTTTAAATGGGCTATTTGCACAGCTAGTGTTTTCATCCAATGATAAACTTCCGGTGAGAGTTTAATGTGACTATTTTCAATTTCATAAGATTCCTTTTACAGCATTGATGTTGTAATTTAATGCAAACATAATCAGTTAAATAGACTTCAGCATCTATTTTGATGTTAAAACGTATAAAAAAGACAAAAGAGCATTTGAACGCAGGCGCCCTCACTAGCAGCAGGCCAGAGCAGAAGTTTCATTTAAAATTCTGGGGTAATTAATTTCCATATTTTAAATGGCGTGGAGAAATATAATGTAATGCAGTGCTTCTTGTTTAGTCTGATACCAATGTTATATCGTATCTTAGCCAGGCAGTGAAGATAGCTTGTATGTGATGCAATTAACCGGAAGCCCTGGAGTTGGCCGACAAATTAAAAGTCTGTGCGCGTACAGTATACTCCATTGTAGTCGTTTACTGAACTTTTATTTTGACACATTTTATTTTTCGTTTTCTTCGTTTAGTTACATTGAACTAAACGAAAATTTAAAAAGTGAGTTATATATTTGATTTTATTATTTGAGATTTAAAAGTACCATATTTGTTGCTCAAAATAACAAAACATTGTTATTTTGAGCAACAAATGTCATTTTAAAGTCTTTTTTTCTTCCACTTTCATAATACAGAACAATAATTTCACAGAAAAAAAAAACATGCTAACATATATCACTACATACATACATACACATATAGTATAATGCACATACATAATTATCTATATACACACCAGAAAAATTAAATGTAATAGGCAGGCAGGCAGGTAGGTAGGTAGATAGATTCGAAAATCCAAACGCATAAGGTTGCTATATCTCTTCCTATTATGTTTCACTTAAATGGGGATGTCTTTATATTCCCTCTATGTTATAATACAGAACAATAATTTAACAGAAAAAAAACATGCTAACATATCACTACATACATACATACACATATATCAATATACACGTACATAATTACCCATATACACACCACAAAAATTGCATGTCATAGATAGATAGATAGATAGATAGATAGATAGATAGATAGATAGATA
>CAIGQQ010005632.1:1501159-1514607 GCA_903798035.1 Danio albolineatus | reverse complement strand
CATGACGAAACAGTCTGCTTTGTGTTCCAACTGACTGAGGGCATGCCATGTGAATCACGGAAAATTCTGGTTTGTGTTCCGATTGGCTGAGGGAGTGCCCCGTGAATCACAATAGTCTGCTTTGTGTTCTGATTGGTTGAGGGCGTGCCCCGTGAATCACAAAACAGTCTGCTTTGTGTTCCGATTGACTGAGGGCATGCCCTGTGAATCACAAAATAGTCTGCTTTGTGCTTCGACTGGCTGAGGGCGTGCCCCATGAATTACGAAATAGTCTACTTTGTGTTCCAATTGGCTGCGGGCGTCCCTTATGAATCCCGAAACAGTCTGCTTTGTGTTCCGATTGGCTGGAGGTGTAAACCGCGAATCACGAAACTGATGGCATGCCCTGTAAATCACGAAACAGTCAGCTTTGTGTTCCGATAGACTGAGGGCATGCCCTGTGAATCACGAAACAGTCTGCTTTGTGTTCCGATTGGCTGAGGGAGTGCCCTGTTAATCACGATAGTCTGCTTTGTGTTCCGATTGGTTGAGGGCGTGCCCCATGAATTACGAAACAGTCTGCTTTGTGTTCCGATTGGCTGAGGATGTGAACCGTGAATCACGAAACAGTCTGCTTTGTGTTCCGATTGGCTGAGGGCATGCAAATTATGAATCACGAAACAGTCTGCTTTGTATTTCGATTGGTCTGGTATCCATTCGGCAACTTGGCAATCTATTGATCATCCCTTATTGAGATTTTTTGAATGGGAAAAAAAAATACATCAGTATCCTCCTAGGAACCACTAAGAACAGACTATCAACAAAGTACCATTCAAAAAGGGTATTAATAACTGCATAGCAATGTCTCTTTCACAGAAAACTCTTTTCGCTTTTTCAAAAAGCAGCCTACAGTAGTAGTTTATAAAAAAGCTTTCAAAGATTTCAAACAAAACACTGCTGTATGAAAGACAGAAAGTCTAGTGAAAAGCTAGTAGAAATATACCTGAATGATAAAAAGGTGTCAGATCGCTGTCTCAACCTCAACCGCAGACCTGTCACGTCTTACTTCACACCAGAAGACGCCACCAACAGCGCCAGCTTTCTCTTTCGCATTTATCAAGAGACCGTGAACCTGCCGAAACATGCGAAACGAGAACTTATTCAGGCATCAAAGCGGAATCGAGGCTTTATTATTTCATCCTGGAGAGAAAGAGAAAGAGGCAGGATTCCCACACGGACGACTAACGAAGACGGAAATGAAGAAAGCACCTGATGAAAAGGTTCCAGCAGGTTGTGGAAGCTGCGAGACGGGTTTTAATCACAGTGGGTGGACGGAGGTGCGGAGGGAGACTTTGATCAGGAAACTCAGGTGATTATGAATAAAACAAAGATGTGCGAACAGCGGATGTGAACGAAGCAGACTCGCTTCTTTCTGGAGATTATACATCAGTCTGAATTTGCCGCTGATTGATCGTCGGGGAGCGTCCTATAAAGACTCACGCTGAATGATGGTGATGTGTTTATTCAGCTTGCTGGCTTTGATGTGGACGCTTTTTGCTAACTGGCCTAATTCGACCAGGCAAAGTCCCTGACATCCTGCGGGAGAAACAACAGGTCTGATTAGCTGGAGATGGAGATGAACAGATGTTTAGGATATATAGCACATACAGAGCCTGGTAAATCAATGCGCCGTGAGCAATTATGAACCCAGGCATTACAAGAGGGAATTTAGCATTAGCTGTGGGGTGTGTGATGTATTATTAAAGGGGAGAAAAAAAAACGACGGAAATGCCTGAGGCGTCAGCCATGGGGTGAGATGGTGAAACGTAGAGCATTCTGTGTCGAGGAATGGGATTTAATAGAGATTATTTCATCACTGCTTTTTCTAAGTACTGAAATTCTTTAATATTATCTCACTGTAATTGCACTTTTCATTGTAGAGGAAATAGGAAAATGTGCTATTGGCCCTGAGTGTCTCTGTACATGTACAAACAACATAGGCTCGTTCTGAAAACGTACCCCTGTATACATTTCAGGAGAGCGTGAATTATGTAGCCAGAGGTACGTATGGCTGCATTTAGTCTTTAAATTCAAAGCTACTCGGTGGTGTGATGCTGTTCCTTTTCGTGTTTACCAGCTGACCGCTTACCTCCATATGGACAGCTTTTCTGCTGTTATCAGTATATTATCAATATCAATATATTTCCACTTCTACAATAATCTTCAATGTCATACGGTGCACTAGGGATGGGCGGATCCTGAAGTATCGATATTTTTGATACTGGGAATGTATCAAAAGGATCGATCTTTTCTCGGGGGTTTTCTTACCGAGTGATCAGAGATTTTGGAATATCTAAATAATTATAGCGCCGCACATTATATAATATTTACTTAAATAGGAACGGGAACTATAATATTCTTCCGCTGTATCTGTTGTTCATTCTGTTGTTCCTTCACAAAAACCTGGAAACTGATTAAAATTAGAAAGCACAAATGAATATTGCAACTTAAATTTAAGATTCGATCCAAAGTTCTGCTGCTTTGACCTTTAAATAAGGTGAAGAAATGCAGTTGTGCAGTGTATTATTTTTCATTACATATGATGCTGTTAAGGGCGCCACGGTGGCGTAGTGAGTAGCACGTTCGCCTCACAGCAAGAAGGTCGCTGGTTCGAGCCTCGGCTAGGTCAGTTGGCATTTCTGTGTGGAGTTTGCATGTTCTCCCTGTGGTTGCGTGGGTTTCCCCCACAAGTCCAAAGACATGCGGTACAGGTGAATTGGGTAGGCTAAATTGTCCGTAGTGTATGAGTGTGTATAGATGTTTCCCAGAGATGGGTTGCAGCTGGAAGGGCATCCGCTGCGCAAAATAAATGCTGGATAAGTTGGCGGTTCATGTCGCTGTGGCGACCCCAGATTAATAAAGGGACTAAGCTGAAAAGAAAATGAATGAATGAATGAATTATGCTGTTTAGCCAATTATAGCATTGTAATTTTAATAAATGTAAAAAAGAATCTTGTCTTTTATTTAATAATAATAATAATAATAATAATAATAAAGGTGATAATTTTTTTTAAATCATTATAAAATATTTAATTTAAGTATTGATAAAAATCGATTTAACTATCGATATCGATGATACTTGTCTTGAAATACTTGGTATCGGATCAGAAACAAAAATATTGGTATCGCCAATCCCTAAAGTACACAGATGTTCTGATGACAGCAGGAATGAAGAACGCTCAACTGAACTGTGTCAGTATCATAATTCAGACCTACTGATGTAGCCAACTGATACACACCTGATCAAATCAATGCATTCGAGCACGGCCAAAGTCACATTCGTGCCCTCCAGGATTTACTGAGAGAAGAAAACAGAAACGGACTCCGAGGCATCTGCATTGTGTTTGCAGAGAACAGCAGTGAGGAGGAGAAGTGAGAGCTTTAATTAGTGTTTGCGAGAGAAGAAAACCTGCAGCATATGGATAAGATTTCACAACCATATGTTTGTTTTTAGAAACAGCGATAAAAACAGATGTAGCTCATATCTCGCCACACAGAAAACGCCTCCGTGACACATGCCATTCTCTTCTCCTTTCCTGTTCCAGGTTGCTCATGATATTCATTTTTTTTCCCCTATCGCCCCCCTTTTGCAGATAATAATCATGAGACCATCTCTGGAACGGTTCCATGATATTCCACAAGCTCTATTTTAGATGATAAACAAGGCAAGATAACGGAACTGAATAGACATTTATATGTTTTCTAAGTAATTAATTAATGAAATAAATAAATAAAGACGCATTGAGTCTTAGCATCTAACAATGTCACAGCAACCACCCCTAGCAACACAATGACAACCATGCAGAAACCTTGGCAGCCACAAATCTGTAATACATGTAATTGACTGAAAATCGCAGGGGGCCTAAAACAGATCCTTGCAGCACTCCTTGTTAAATTAGATGGATTAATTAAATTTCAATGCTAACCAAAACCAAATACATGTATCACTAAGTTTAAACCATTAAAATGTTTATTAGATTCCATACAATCTATTACCGGTAGCTGAAGAAAACGTTCACAAGATTATTAACCACCGTATTGAAGGGTATTGTGACCTTAAGATAAAGTGGAGTTAAAGTGATAGCTAGGGCCAAAAAGAATCTGTGCGTGCAGAACGCCGCAGATTTCTGCAGATTTTTAGCCCATCATTGATTCTGTTTATTTACTTGGATAAATGTGTGGAAATTAATGTTTATTCAGTTTTTAAATTAATTTCAGTAATAATATTGACTACTATGAAAATATTCATATTATTATTTTACAATACAGTTTGTAAAGTAACATTTTCTGTCTTTTAGTAGAGATTTTATATAAGAGACTTGCTTTGTTTACCAAATAAAGTGGATCTAATTGGATTCGCATTGTAAACATTAAATAAAAGTTAAAAAGGTGTTACTTTTTATTTCATATATTAAGGTTTTAGTTTTGATGCTCCCAAAATCATTCCTCATAAATTCGCATATTTTTAACAAAATACTCCGCAGGAATAGCAAAAAATGTCCGCAGATTCCGTCTGGCCCTAGTAATAGCTCACACAAAAAGTAGTCTTCAAGTAGTTCCAAGCCTGGATGAGACCTTTCTTCTGTTCAACACAAAAGGAGATATTTTGAGGAAAGCTGAAAACCTGTAATCGTTGATTCACAAAGTAGTAAAAACAAATACTATAGAAGTCAATGGTTATAGGTTTACAGTTTATTGTTTTCTCAAAATATCTTAAAGAAAGAGAACAAGATTTTTCAGTATTGGGTGAACTATTGCTTTAAACAATTACACTTCCTGAAAAAAGTCTTGTCGCCTATTCAAGTTTTCGGAACAATCAATAATAACTTGACTTCTAGTTGATCATTTGGTATCAGAAGTGGCTTATATGAAAGGCAAAGGCCTCTAGATTACACTAATTTTACCAAAATAAAATATGATAATGCCTTGATTTTTAATTATTTCATTAGGGGATTTCAGGTCTTTAATTACCTTAATTTATTTATTTAATTAAGGTCTGACTTTGCTTAGACAAAAGTCTTGTCACTTAACAGAAATAATATACAGTATAGAATTTAAAGTTATGGTGCAGTGGAAAAAGAATGTGTATGACTCCCATGACCTTGAAGGACTGCATCCATACATCTCTGCAATGACTCAAATAACGCATTAATAAAGTCATCTGGAATAGCAAAGAATGTTCTTGGAGGACTCTCAGAGTTCATCAGGATTCTTTGGGTTCATCTTTAATGCCTCCTCCTGCATTTTACCCCAGACATGCTCAATAATGTTAATAGCTGGTGATTGGGCAGGCCAATCTTGGAGCACATTGACCTTCTTTGCTTTCAGGAGCTTTGATGTGGAGGCTGAAGTATGAGAAGGAGCGCTATCTTGCTGAAGAATTCACCCTCTCCTGTGGTTTGTAATGTAATGGCAGCACAAATATCTTGTTACTTCAGGCTGTTGATGTTGCCATCCACTCTGCAGATCTCTCACACACCCCCATACTGAATGTAACCCCAAACCATGATTTTTCCTTCCCCAAACTTGACTGATTTCTGTGAGAATCTTGGGTTCCAGTAGGTCTTCTGCAGTATTTGTGATGATTGGGATGCAGTTCAACAGATGATTCAACAGAAAAATCGACCTTCTGCATCTTTTCCAAATGATCAACTAGAAGTTATTAGTTGCTCTTACAACTGGGATCGACGACAAGACTTTTGTCAGGTAGTGATATTGGCACCTTTAAAATTGTATGTTTGCATTTAAAATTTTAAAATGATACTCAACCTTGCAGAAGATTATATCATGTTAAGAAGTTTCAGGCACAGTAACTGCACTAATTAAACTCACAAATGACTTGTTTGTGGCATCAGAACAAGACCGCACCTTAGTAGTTTTACTTGATCTTGGTGTTGCATTTGCCAGAATAGAACACAATGTAATCAAATATCATTAACAAAACTACTCTGGTTATCAGGAACCAGCATTAAGATGGATTAGAAATGTGGAACCCTCTGTCTTAGCGCTGACAATAAGATGGAGCGCTGCAAGGATCTGTTTTAGGCTCTCTGTTATTTCCAATATACATGCTACAACTTTCCAATAGGACGGCACGGTGGCTCAGTGGTTAGCACTGTTGCCTCACAGCAAGAAGGTCATTGGTTCGAATCCCAGCTGGGCCTGTTAGTGTTTCTGTGTGAAGTTTGCATGTTCTCCCCATCCAAACACAGGCGCTAAAGGTGAATTGTATAAGCTAAATTGGCCGTAGTGTATGAGTGTGCATGAATGCAAGATGGTAAGGGTGTTTCACTTACTGGGTTGTGGCTGGAAGAGCATCCACTGCGAATATATGCCAGAATAGTTGGTGGTTCATTCCACTGTGGCGACCCCTGATAAATAAGAGACTAAGCAGCAGGATTGACAGGATTTAGACCAAAACATGAAAAAGCTGTTTGCAATACGTGCAAACCAATGGGAGTCGCGAAGATAAATAATTCATATTACAGAGATGTTAGGAACTAAAAATCACTGATGTGTTTATATTTCTGTCTTTTGAGCTCTCGTCACAGTAGAAGATAAAGCCTTTCAAGGAAACTTGCTTATTTCACCATCACAGACTCTGAGAGTGTGTTTGTGTAAGATGATCTGAGGAGAAAAAGAAAAAGAAAAAAAAGAGGCCAGATATGGAACATTCGGCTCTGAACTCACAATGACAGCTCCGTCAATGAAGAAAGGGTATCTGTGAGCGAAGAAAAAAATCATTACCAAATGCGGTGACAGAGCTGTCAGGTGAAATGTATCATGGGTAATACTGTAGTGTGAACTTTCCGCTGGCATTTAACTGAGTGAATCTCACAGTGTGACGCTACATGAGTGTGTCATCCGGCGAAACATAAAGAAACGAATGATGGGCCATTTAAAGGCTTTGTTTCCCCTCAAGGTGAAATGCTTAGCTATTTTATGTAGATTTGCCGGTGATAATTTGCCATGAATAAGGCGGCTTGACTGTTTATTTGGGGTTTGAATAATTAAACTCTCTTCAGTGAGCTCAGTTTAGCGCTTTCATATTTTCTTCTCATGCATAACTCACCAATATGAAGTTGGAAGTGGTTTTATGTTGTCCCAATGGTGCTCCATTGATGTTTTGGTTTAAAAATACCTGTTGTCCTGGAGGCAAAAATAAAAAAGTCTGATCACTTATTAAAGTGGAGCACAGAGCAGCTTACATTTTGGCTCAATTCCCTGTAGAATGTATTTGCTTAAAGCAGTGGTCCTCAACCTTTTTATCAACGTGGATAGTTTGACTATTTTACCGCGGGGGGTGGGGTTGGGTGTTTCGTAGGTTGAAGGTTGCTAAGGTTCATTTATGGAAAAAATGACAAAGCACTGCATTTGGTTGTTCAGTGTTTGTCTGAGATAATTAGTCTTACCGAAATGTGTATATTTTGTGTATATGTGTATAAACATCCCGAGGCCCCCAGAGACTATGCAGCGCCACAGATGTGATCCAATACCTGTGACGAGACGATCCCAAGGCTCCATAATCCTGGACCATGCTGTATCCTGAGCAGCTGTTTGGTGCATGGTGGAGTAGCAAGCATGAGACTGATTCCTGTGACCCTCCAAGGACAGACGAGTCTCGAGTTCTCCAGCCTCCGGCACCTAGACTGCAGCTCTGCACAAGACGTCTGGCCATAGGAGAAATGGTCGTGCCCAACTGAGCCTGGTTTCTCCCGAGGTTTTTTTTAATTCTTCACTTTTGCCGATTGGTGAAGTTTTTAACTTGCTGCTGTCACCACTGGCTCGCATGGTTTGGGACTTTTAGAGCTGCGCATCGATGGATTTGCTCTTCAGTGTTTGGACTCTCAGTAGTGAACATTAAACCACACTGAACTGAACTGAACTCCAACACTAATAACTGGACTGACACTGTTTCAATCTACTATAACCTTCTATGTGAAGCTGCTTTGGCACAATCTACATTGTAAAAGCGCTATACAAATAAAGGTGAATTGAATTGACTATTCCATACAAGCTGAAGCTGATCGGTCAGTTCCTGTCATGTGACTCGTGAGATTTATTCAAATGGGGGCGTCTGGATGGCACAAGTGCGTAACGCCGCTTGTGCGCGCATTCTGCACACCTCCATTGGAAACAACAAACTTTTGCAAACTCTAGAAAATACATGATATGCAAATGGGCCCTGAAAGGCCGCCATCATTTGCCATCTCCATCAGTTGATCTTCTTGCACAGACATGGGCGATTCACTTGATTTGTTGATAAATGGGTTGCAAATCCATTCCTTGGCAGTTCATGGGTCCTTCACTGGACATTTTCCCCTTAGCAAAGAAACTTTACAAAGACGTCTGTTTGTTACACATTTTGCTGTTTGTCGGTTAGATCTGTGCGCTCAAGTGACCGAGATGTAACTGAAGGAATATAGTTATTTTTCAAAATAAACGACTTTTCAAAATAAAAGATTATTTAGACCAGAGATGTCAAACTCCGCAGTTTAGTTTAGTTCCAACCCTGCTTCAACACACTTACTGGTAGATTTCAAACAAGCCTAAAGGACTCGATTAGTTTGATCAGGTGTGTTTAATTAGGGTTGGAACTAAACTGTGCAGGGCTGCGGCCCTCCAGGAATCGAGTTTGACATCCCTGGTTTAGACTCAAATAATATATAAAACGACAGTAATTAATGATTTCTTGTGCGGCCCGGTACCAACTGATCCATGGACCGGTAACGGTCTGCGGCCTGGTGGTTGAGAACCACTGGCTTAAAGCAACACTTTCCCTTTAGCCAAAACTAAACATTTGTATTTAGGAATGAAACATATCCCAGTAGTGCTTTGTTTTAACATTTAGATAATCTGCAACTTACACTACCTGACAAAAGTCTTGCCGTCGATCCCAGTTATAAGAGTAAACAATAATAACTTTTGGTTGATCATATGGAAAAATGGCAGAAGGTAGATTTTTCTGATGCATCATCTGTTGATCTGCATCCCAATCATCACAGATACTGCAGAAGACCTTCTGGAACCTGCATAGACCCAAGATTCTCACAGAATTCAGTCAAGTTTGGTGAAGGAAAAATCATGGTTTGGGGTTACATTCAGTATGGGGGCGTGTGAGAGATCTGCAGAGTGGATGGCAACATCAACAGCCTGAGGTATCAAGACATTTGTGCTGCCATTACATTACAAGCCACAGGAGAGGGTGAATTCTCCAGCAGGATAGCGCTCCTTCTCATACTTCAGCCTCCACATCAAAGCTCCTGAAAGCAAAGAAGGTCAAGGTGCTCCAGGATTGGCCAGCCCAGTCACCAGACATGAACATTATTGAGCTCTCAGAGTGAGTGAGTTAATGAGAGTGAGTGAATACAGTAAGTGAGTTAGACAGAGAGTGCAAAAGAAAGAGAAGGATGAAAAAGATTTCATACAAACTCAACTGAACTGGCTAGATTCCCTACTTTAAACACCAACATACAACAGCATCGCTCGTACATGCGATATGTAAACGAACCCTGTCAAAACAGAGCACTGTAAAATTAATTTCCTATTAATTAAAAGCGAAAGAGTTGTTGAGAGTCGAGTCGGAGGAAACACAATTAACAAGCATTTCCGACGCCCAACATTGGCAGGCAAATAAATACCAATTATACCGCCATTAATTATTCATGGCTAGGAAATAATGCTGGAATTACCCTGCTTTAACCTGACTGCGGCTTAATTGTGTTCCAAAACCTCGTTATCTCCAAAGAGGTAAATAAGAATGTGATTACAACTCATCAGGACCGGTTTGTGTGGCCTCTCCAGGGCTGAGTGTCATCAATGTTCGTTAGGTAATGAGCAGTGATTGGTATGAAATTACTTCTTCACCTCGTCTGTCTTCTGCCTGGTTCTTTGTGCATAATTACAAGCGTCACAAGACAAGAACAACCGCTACAAGATGGCAATGTTCAGAATAGAGAACTAGCAGACTGCTAAATGTGCATTAGCGGAATGTAAAATAACATATGCAAACTGTAGAATGAAACCTGAGCTTAATGATCTCATTATGTGGCATGTTTAAGACTTGAATACATTTGTTATTTGTTTGCATTCCCGGCTCATCTTAATAGCAGTTGCTTGAATGCTGTAGCATCTTGAAATTTTTCTCATGGATGCTTGAATGATGGCAAGCAGGTAATGTAATGTGTGTATTTATATAGCGCATTTATCGTGTATGGCCATACACACAAAGCACTTCACAATCATGAGGGGGTCTCTCCACACCACCTCCAGTGTGCGGCATCCACCTAGATGATGGGACGGCAGCCACAGGACACTGGCGACAGTGCGCTCACCACACACCAGCTATAGGGGGAGTGGAGAGATAGTGATAGAGCCAGTTCGGTGGATGGGGATGATTGGGAGGCCATGATGGGTAAGTGCCAATGGAGCGAATTTGGCCAGGACACCAGACCCTGCTCTTTATGAGAAGTTTAATGACCTTGGTTTAATGTCTCATCTGAAAGAAGGCACCCACTGGTAGTAGGATGTTTCCTTCACTTTTACTGGGGCATTTGGACTCACAGACCACAGGTTGAGCACCCCCTACTGGCCTAACTAGCACCACTTCCAACAGCAACCTAGTTTTCCCATGTGGTCTCCCTTACAGGTACTGACCAGGCTCAGCCCTGCTTAGATTCAGTGAATAATTGGCCTTGGGTTGTGGCAAAAATATGGTAAAATAAGTTCATTTCATGCTTAGAAGATTGATTAATCAACCAACCAATTAAATCAATCAAATCATTCAAGCAACCAACCAACCAACCAAATAATCATATTTAAGTTTAATTATTACTCTGGAATAATACATGCTTTAAAAATGGACTATTTTGCTGAAAAGTAATTAAAATAGTTAAATTAATATAAAGCAAAAAAATAAATAAAAACACAGAGTGAAAGAGAAGAAATAAAAACTAAACAAATAATAATAAATGAATAAAGCTAATTATCGATCCTTCATTCTCTAGTGCAATACATAGAATAAAAATAAAATTAAAAAAAGCTCAGTTGCAATTGCAAGCAAAAATAAATTAATAAATCGATTAAATTAATTAATAAAGAGTAAAAGAAAATAAATAAAACTAAGCAAACAATAATAACAACAACTATAATAATATTAATAAATATTTAAATAAAGCTAACTATTAGTCCTTTATCCTCTATTTAATACATAGCATAAAAAATATTATCAAAAAAGTTAATTCCATGTATTTACAAGCAATAAATAAATACATTTATAAAGAGTCAACATAACATAAATAAAACTAAGCAAATATTATTAATAATAATAACAACAACAACAACACCAATAAATAAAGCTTACTTTCAATCCTAAATCCTCTAGTTCAAAACATATTTTTATTCTATCCACAGTTAGTTTCATGCATTTACAAGCAAAATTAATTTATTATTTAACTAATTGAGAGTAAAATAACAAATAAAACTAATCAAATAATAATAAGAAATATATAAATAAAGCTAATTATTATTATTATTACATCCATTAGTTCAGTACAAACAACAAAAATATAAAAAGTATTGTTAAATTAAGTTCATTTTATGCATTTACAAGCAAAAATAAATTTAAATACAGTGTAAAAGAAAATAAATTTACAAGCAAAAATAAATAGATTATAAAATAAATGAAATAAAGAGTTGAAGAAAACAAATAAAACGAAGTGAATGACAATAAAAAATATATATATAATAAATAAAGCTAACTATCAATCCTTCATCAGCCAACAATAAATATATTATAAGAAAAAAAAAAAGTAAAAGTTATTTAGACTTCAAATATGCTATTATTTCTCAATTTCTCAATAAATTCAATTATTGTCATGTTTTAAGTTTAAAACAAAACAAAACAATCCTCCAATATAACTATTAACCCATAACCTCTTAGTTTAAAAAGCTATTAAATCTTAAATAGTTATTTTGCATGTATAATGCATTTAAAATGACAGGATTTTAAAGGACAAAAAAAAAAAGTATGTTTCAGTCTTCTTTTTCAGGCATGTAGATAGGGGAGAATACACTACTGAATATAAAGTATGTTTAAAAAGGATTAAGGCAGTTCTAAAGGCAAAAGAGGGTCTAACCCCCTACTAGTAAGATATACCTAATGAAGTGGCCGGAGAGTGTATGTGGCCAAAACCAATAGACATTATCATTAATACTAATTAAAAAAAAATAAAAAATCTTGACCATTTAAATTTTAGGCAAAAATATGTTTGTTTTTTTGCAGCTTTAACATATTCAGTAAAACATGACAAGCAAATTTGAAGAGCTGGAAGTTCAGCTGCAATTCATGTCAAACTGCAAATGGAATGTCAACTCAAGTACACTGCACAGAGGGATATATGGGATTCCTCGCATTATATTTCAAGCTGCAAATTTAATACAGTATCATTAGAGGTCTCCGTGTAAACAGAGAGCTGGCACAGAAGAGCATGTATAAAACAACAGCTCTGGGCACACACCGCTACTGCAGCTGGATTAAGAGGATGCTGTGGGACTGTATGCCTGACTAAACAGATCAGTCTTTAGTCTAGACTAAAACAAAGAGATCATCTCAAGAGCCATGCAAGACGATGTTCATTCCTCCTCTTAGTGGGTGTATCTAGCATGCAGGAGAGTCTAAAATGATCCAAAAGCCAAGACATATTGTAAATAGAGGCATAAACACCCTATAATTCTTACCTATAAGACTGATTGTGAACACAAAGGGGAAAAAAGTGGAAATAGCTTTAATACTGTTATTATTAACTTATTATGCAAAATTATATTTAAAAATAATAATAATAATAATAATTAAATATATAAAATAATTTTTATATATATAAAAATGCGTAATTTTATGGTGTATTTCTGGCAGCTGGGGTGCCAGAAATAAACCATGAAACAATGGCCGTTAAATTACAGAAATATCCCGTAAAATAACGGTTATTAAATTTCAGAAATTTCCTTAAATAAAAATTTCTGGTAAATTTCTGTAATTTAATATTTGTTAAAACAACTCCAACTCTGTCTAAACAACTCCATTCTTGGCTAAAAAAGCCCCTAAAGTGCATCATGTTGCCCAACAGCGGGAGTATTTATCAAACTGTAGTGTCCGCTTGCTCCATGTGGGTGGAGTAATACAAAGGTGAAGGGTGATGAGGCTGCACCAGTGCTGTTATTGCAGAATAACTCACAGCTATCAGCCAATCAGTAATGCACAGCAAAAATTCCAGTGTTAAATATTCATTCATTCATTTTCTTTTCGGCTTAGTCCCTTTTCGCCACAGCGGAATGAACCGCCATGTTAAATATACAGGGTTTTTTGGGGGGGTGTTGTTCAGTGTTAAAACCATAGTACATTTTAATTAACG
>CAIGQQ010005632.1:1483842-1498360 GCA_903798035.1 Danio albolineatus | reverse complement strand
GTTACACTCACCCCGCTAAACCTCACTCCCATCCCGGACGAGCCCCCAAATGTAACCCACTGGCCCTACTGCATCCAACCAGTGTCGAGTTGGGATCTAACTGGCGATTCTTTGTATGGGAGTCAGTTGCTCCAAAAAGTAGACTAAAGACTATGACCTCTAGTGTCGCTAGAGCACCGTTTGAGGTCAGAGGAGTGAGGTTTGCCTGCATAGCACTTCGCTAACTGTTTCATAAGAAAATAAACAAAATAATTAATTTTATGAATTTAAAAAGAAAGTAAAAATGTAAGTGTTTTATTCAAGTCTCCAAGGCTGCACACATTTGCTTTAAAACTACTTTATTATAATTAAATTTAAAATGTGATTTAGTCTTCAGTTTCGCATGATGCTTCAAAGCCATTTTAAAATGCAGATTTTTGCTCATTTAAAAAAAATTATGTTTTATATTATTATTGTAGCTAGGCATGGGACGATACCGCGATTTGGAAGAGTCAAGGTTTTAAAACCGCCAAAATTTACTGCTATACCGGTATGTGGAAGATATTAATTTATTTATGTTTTTATTTTGTTTGTTTTTAGGACAACAATATCTCTAGAAGAAAACATATACAAAGATGGCGTTTAAATTGTAAAGAAATCTGTCTTTTAGAAACAAATGAAGACAGCAGAAGTCAATGATTCATTTTTTTATTATTTAGCCTGACATGTTTACTGCTCCAAAATATTATAAAAGTTTCTCAAAATAAAATATATTGTTTTCAAAAAGGAAAACGGTTTTGTTTTTTAGCCAGACATTTGAAAAAAAAGAATATATTTTAGAGCAATAAACACAATACCGTTATACCGATATTTTTATCCAAGGTTATCATACCGTCAGAATCTTTTACCGGCCCTTGCCTAATTATAACACATTTTATCTTTATTTGTTACTACTGTCAAAAACAATCAAATATTTGTTATTGGATGCTTATTTGAAACAGACTATTTTATGCGCATTTTACTTTTGTAACATAATAAACATCTTAACTGTCACTTTTGACTAACTGAATGCGTCCTTGCTGAATAGCAGCATCATTTTAGGCATCAGAGCATTGCAAAAACTCTATATTCATTCGTGGACATAAATATACCGACTCTCTGCAGTAATGCAAAGAGAAAGCAACAAAACAAACGGAGTTCATCAAAATGTTGTTTACACATTTAATGACATCAGTGAAGACTTTTGCGTTTTCTGGTTATGAAATCGATGCGACCGTTTTTGTTGTTGTCCCGATGACAAATGGAGCAGATACGAGTCGACTGAGTGAGATGAATCGGTCTGCAACCCGAGCCAATTTTCCTCCATCTGTGTGCAAATCGTACCTCAGATTCAGTCCAAACAGATGAGAAATCCAGGCAGAGGCTTTACATTGACCTTCGAACCCGCCTGACATGGGCAGAAATCAAGAAAATTGGGATACAGAAAAAGAGAGCGCCACCTACAAACAGGCCCATTTATCTCGCGACTACAAGAGTTAAGCGGCCGGCGATCGATAGGACAGGACTTAAGAGCGAGCAGGGGGTGCTGAATGTCATCATTTTAATGAAATATAGATTTGGGTCTATTAAACAGCTTGCCTGCTCGTGTATGAGAGAGTGCTGCTCTTTCTGGCGGCTAAATAAAGCCATCCATTAAAGACGAAAGAAATCGATTGCGGGTGAAACTAACACTCACCTCTCTGGTGTGAGCACAGTTTTGCCCCGGTCTGGGTAATAGATCAAGGTTAGGGAAGAAGCTAGAACGACTGCCGTGGGTTTTGGCGAGGCGCGAGGGTGAATGTGGTGTAGACGCACCTCGACGGTTTTCACATTTGGAACGAACGCGTGTACTCTGTGTGTGTGTGTTTGCTTTAAAACAATTTAAAAATATTAAACTACTTATTAAAAATGAGCTGACTCAACCCAATTCTAGTGTTTCTTAAGCCTGGTTTAGGGGAGACCGAGGATGGTTGTAACACAATTTTTATTTAGCACCTAAAACTACCTTTTTTAGCTACATGATTAAAAGTTTTAGGCAAAGTACCCACATTTGTCTACTACAAATGTCAACAATTTAAATTTCTTAAACTATATCACAGACTTTGTGAGATGATGACAAATACAAAGTGGTCATTTGCTACAACCAACCCCACTACTGGGGTACGTTGTAACCCATACTGGGGTAAGTAACAGGTAGACAAAATGCACAAAGGGTACAAGTGATATGCCACAACAGCAGTTTTATTGTAAATAAATGACTGCAACAATACAATATATGTGACTATTGGAAGTGTATGTGCATATTGTGTGTGCATGTCTGTACGTGCACATTCATATGTGTGTATATTTTTTCAAAATGGTGTTTCAACCTACCCCACCACTGTCACCCATTGTTTAGCTAGCTGTATTAGCATGGTGCTTTGAAATTAGCAGGGGGTTGATACACCATTCTTTACAAAAGAAACTAATTTGGCCTTATACAACTCATACAACATCATCTATGACGGTAGAGGCATACCTGTCAACATTGGGATGTAAAAATAAGGGATCACGCCTAAATAAACCGAAAGCACAGAGATTCCAACAGATTTAAGAGCAAGGGCGGCCCCTGGTGGTTCGGCGGTATGGGTTGCGTATAGGGAGGATTGGCTCTTTATTATTATTGACACCTGCCGGAGAACGGCTGAAAATACGGGAGAAATACGGGAAAATACATTTACAGAATGATAGCGGGATAGAACTGTAAAATACGGGAGAATCCCCGGAAAAACGGGAGGGTTGACAGGTATGGGTAGAGGTACTAAACAAAATATTATCTTGTTGTTGTTTTTTTTAATATTTATACCTCAGAATTTGATTTTCTGTTATAGCTTCTGGAGAGATTGCAAGACTGACTGGAAAATCTCCATGTGTGACTGTTAAGGAAACCTGAGGAAACTGAAAATGTCACATGACCCCTATCTTATGGCTGATTCATGGAATTGGTAGTGTTACAACACTTGTGATTCAACTATACCTGTTCACTAGTTCAATACCACTTCACTTGATGCCATCGCTGTGTTTGCGGACGTTCGATTGTGGGTGCGTGCAACATGATTTCGGCTGGCGGAGTGCACAAAGATTTTTGAGACCCGAACGAAAAGTTTGTGTGGCGCCACATTTGATTTGAGTTGAATATGAACCATTTCAAGAGTTGCTGGTGATTTGATATAAGCTTGTTTGGCATGCTGTCCCGGGAGAGAGCCCTGAGCTCAAGGGATCCTCGAGCCCAGGGCTCCCTCCCATTCGTAGAGCAAGAGGGGAGCTTGAGTTTAGGTAGCTCTAAAACTCCCCCTCTGCAGCAGATAAGGGAAACACCCAAGGAGGAAGGGAGTTAGACCAGAGCCTGAATTGTTTAATCTGTTATGAATTATGTATATCTTTGGATGGTGGGAGGAAACCGGAGGGCCCGGGGGAAACCCACGCGGAGACAGGGAGAATATACAAACTCCGCACAGAAACACCCACCAGCCGGGCGAGGACCAGTGCTGGCAGTGTTCTTGCTGTGGGGTGACAGTGCTAGCCACTGAGCCGCCGATCTAAGAAAAAGAGAAGGGGGAGGAAAGAAGGGTTTTCCTCCATACGAAGATAGCTTTGGACTGGTACTGTGGTTAATTATAATAGAAGGGGAATCATATGATTGGGAGATCGTGATTAGATAATGTGCTGCCAGCCGTGGTAAATCATAAGCACGTGATCCTCTCGAAATCAGTTTGTAAACAAACTTCACTTTGAAACAAATTAAACTTAGTAATGTTCAACTCAATGTATTTGCTTCAATTCAGCCCATATAAAGTGTTTGCAACCACTTACCCTAAATTTAAACCCTTAAAAAGATCAAAAATGTATTACTAGCAACCTTGAGATTCTAAAAAGAGGCGTTATTTAAACATACAGCATGTTTAACTTCCCATCTGCACTGTGAGCGCTGCAGTTAAACAAACCGCACAGAGCGTATGTCATTATCACAACAGTGTCGGTCACCTGCTGAGAAAACACAGAAACAATTTCCACACACAGCAACTTGAGCAGTGTGTGGAAATCTGATTGTATGCCATACAGATGCTCCAAAGTGTTCGTACAAATGACAGCAGTGAAAACATACCGTGAAGGATCTTGTATGATAACATGTTGTGTGTGTGAGGTCAGGTTTCATCAGTGGCTTTTACAGCCCGTGATCTGCTCTCTGAAAGCTCACAGACGGCTTTTAAGTGCAATAAATAGCTTTGTAAAAGCCATCAGGACACATTATTCTAACATCTGTGTGACATGGACTGATGGCTCTTTTTCTATTCCTAACACACGCACACTCTTCACGTCAACACAGACATAAAAGAATTACTTTAAAGTGCATTTATTAAACAATTACAGCACACAGCAGCTCAGAGCAAAAACCTGCATCACAAACAACCCGCAGTGGTTTAACCAGTGCTGTATTTACTGTATAGCCTTTAAAAAAATTATTCACGTAAACTCATATTAGTTATATTATGTCTAAGAAAATGTATAGAATTTATCTTACAGATCCTATTGATCATATAACTCCAATCGTGTATGACCTCCATTGGCTCCAAGTTGCGTACCGCATTAAATTCAAAGTTCTCCTCCTTGCATTTAGATCCTTAAATGGCCTAGCCCCCTCTTATCTTTTTTTTTTTTTTTTTTTTTTACACATACAGTCAGATACTGGCAGATGCGAGTGTTTGCGTGTGTGTGTTTGTGCATGCAAAGGTAACTAGGAGAAGGGTCAGAGTACATACATAAGGAAAAACATATACATATATACATAACATGTATAACAGTCAATAAATTATGCAAATAACAGATATAAATCAAATAGAAAAAAAGTCAATCAGTGGTAAAGGGTGATAACAATGATAGTCATAATGGCAGTAAAAATAAAGGACAACAGTGATAACTGACGACAACAATAATAATGATGATTACAAGTACCACACCAACTACTACTACTACAGAAAATGACTAATGCTGCTACTACAGCCACATCGACGACTACTTCAACTATGATGTCTACTTCTGATACCACTACAACATCTACCACTACTACTACTACTACTACTACTACATTAACGACTGCTACACCAACATGTACTTCTTTTGATACTACTACACCTACTACTACTACTACAACATCAACAACATCTACTAATTCTGATACAACTACACCAATGAAAATCTACTACTACTGATACTACTACAATCACTTAATAATAATAATAATAATAATAATAATAATAATAATAATAATAATAATAATAATAATCCCCCCTCTTATCTTTGCAACATGCTTGTCCCTTACATTCCTACTCGGTCATTATGCTCCTCTGACTTTGGCCTTCTTGCTCTCTCTCGGAACCGCCTCATTTAGTGTCACGCTATCATTCATGTGCTCTTATAGCAAACTGTTACTTATACAGTAAAAACCATACAGTCAAATCATTCAAGTCAAAATGATTCACTCTCCAGTGAATTTTCTTTTAAAAATATTTCCCAAATGATGTTTAACAGATTCAGGAATTTTTTCACTGTATTTGCTATATTATTTTATCTTCTGGAGAAAGTCTTATTTGTTTTATTTCAGCTAGAATAAAAGTAGTTTTAATTATTTAAGCCGTTTTAAGGTCAATACTATTTGCCCCCTCAAGCAATATATTTTTTTCGTTCATCGTTATACAATGACTTGCCTAATTACCCTAACTTGCTTAACGAACCTAGTTAAGCTTATAAATGTCACTTTAAGCTGAATACTAGTATCTTGAAAGTATTATTACTTATTATGAGCTATTAAAAGTATTATGTTTAGAAATGTTTTCTTTTTTCTGTTAAACAGAAATTGGGGAAAAATATACAGGGGGGGGGTGGGTAATGATTTAGGAGGGCTAATAATTCTGACTTCAACTGTATTTTTATATTAAAGTATGTACAAATGAGTGGCATCACCTGAATCTGCATCATTTCTTAAGCGAATCGGCTTCTCAAAAAACGAAAGCAGCTACAGTATTAATGCGCAAGTTTCAGATAAAATCTTTTAAAGATTGCGATATGAAAATATTAAGCTGTTCTTAAAAGCTAAATCCATCTAAGCCCCGTAAGCTCACTTCATCTCCAAACTGACATCTGTCTGGGCAGCCCTTGGGGGAAAAGCCCTTAGAATAAGGCCACTGATAAAGCAAAAGCACATGCCAGCCATTAACAAGTCATCCTGCGGCTATAATACAAGCAACAATCCTGCAACATTGAGGTCGGTTTAATTACCACCTGCATTATCTCACATCGGAGCTTCTCATTACATCAAAACATGAAAATAATAGACAATGTTTTTAAAAAATAATAGCCGCTCATCATGGCTAGCAATCGACAGCGGCTGCTGACAGGTGACAGCAGCGGCTCTCCTTAATGATCCGCTCAGGAACTGCAGCTCCACACATTATCATGCAATTACTAGCAGAAATATGTACAAATGCTTCGCTTGTTACATGCGTTGGGTGTTATGCGGAGCAAGCCTGAAATCTGCTACCGTTTCATAGCTGAAAGAACTCATCGTGTCAGAAGAGAGCTGACATGTGAGTTGATTTAATGAGCAGATATTCGTTTGACAGAATGTGGCATATGGTAAATAAAGAGCAGATTTACTTATTTATTTATTTAGCTTGCATATAAAAAGCAGCCAAACACCTGTCGCTTTCTTTTTATTATTATTTTTCATACAGCAGCATGTGCAGATGTGTAATTATCAGAGATTCGTGTCACAAACGGGACTGTACTTTTGGATTGTGTTTTTATTTTTAATTTTTTTCATATGAATCAAATGAAGCAGTCAGGCGATTCACTGAAACAAATGATTCAAATGAATCAAATTTAATTTAAATTATTTAAAAAGATTTCAATTGTTAATGCTGGTAAATTAGCAAGTCTATGGCTTGCACAGTGTAACTGTGATGACAATGTTAAATAAATTTAAACAATAAATACAATCGGTGGAAAACTGGAACAGGTGTGAGTGTGTGGTGCATGGCAGGATTGTAATCCATATGTTGACATTTGTAGTCTTCAATAAAAGTGAATGATTTCCAGTGATCTCAAAGCCTGGATTGCTGGTCAATGTGACCGACTGCATCCACACATCTCTGCAATGACTCAAATAACTTGTTGATAAAGTCATCTGGAATGGCAGAGAAAGCGTTCTTGCAGGACTGCCAGAGTTCATCAAGATTCTCTAGATTCATCTTCAATGCCTCCTCCTTCATCTTACCCTAGACATGCTCAATAATGTTCATGTCTGGTGACTGGGCTGGCCAATCCTGGAGCCCCTTGACCTTCTTTGCGTTCAGGAACTTTGATGTGGAGGCTGAAGTATGAGAAGGAGCCCTATCCTGCTGAAGAATTTGCCTTCTCTTGTGGTTTGTAATGTAATGGGCAGCACAAATGTCTTGATACCTCAGGCTGTTGATGTTGCCATCCACTCTGCAGATCTCTCGCACACCCCCATACCGAATGTAACCCCAAACTATGATTTTTTCACAGTAAGTCTGTAGTAATCATAATAATCCTACATTTCCCACTCATTTAGAAAAATTACCATATTCATCTAATATATTCAACTAGATGTTTATACAAGTTGCCTATTATCCACAGCATCTTAAAGGTTTGAAATGAATGACACATGCATGAAAGTGCATATTGCATGGCGCTAATAACCTTTTAACTGCATGTTGTAAGCAATTCACACAGCTGGAGCAGCCTGTTTACTTACAGACGTGATTGAGCGGGTATATGTCAACACAACCTGCAGTGTCTGCGAGTTAAATAAAGGTCCTTGCAAGTGGTCTCACCTCTTATTCACTGAAGGGGCTTCTATTGATGTTCTCCGTCAATCCGTCCGCCTGGAAAGCTCAGCTGGTGGGTAAGAGGGTCTCAGCGTGAGACTGCAGGAAAAAAGACGTCCATGCGCTTCGCTAATGCACACTGTGATCAGAGACAGACGTACCGGAGAGGTTACCAGAGTGACGGGGAAATAATGAGAAATTCTGTTCTAGATCAGTGAACACAGACAGCATGGAAATTCATTAAACACTCAATTTGTTATGATATAGGTATGACCAATGATATACAGGAGTGGTGTCAGGTCAGAGGGATGTAACCAGAAAGAGCGATGAAGAGATCGATGGATGTTAACATATTGAACACCTAAAAAACAAATCAACATCTGCATTTGTGCATGATGCGAAAGCTCTGGAGGTGTCATGTTAAACACTTTCAAGAATTTGCATTTACGCAGTAGTCTATTCTGTGGATAGGGCAGAAAATCTCATACAGTATCTTGATACAAGTTCTAAAATAAGTCTTATATCCTGATAATGATACACACTCACCGGCCACTTTATTAGGTACACCTTACTAGTACCAGGTTGGACCGCTTTTGCCTTCAGAAATGCCTGAATCCTTCTTGGCAGAGAATCAAAAAGGTACTGGAAATAGTCCTCAGAGATTTTGGTCCATATTGTCATGATAGCATCAAGTTACCGCAGATTTGTCAGCTGCACATCCATGATGCAAATCTCCCGTTCCACCACATCCCAAAGGTGCTCTATTGGATTGAGTTCTGGTGACTGTGGAGGCCATTTGAGTACAGTCAACTCATTGTCATGTTCAAGAAACCAGTCTGAGATGATTCACGCTTTATTACATGGCGCATTATCCTGCTGGAAGTAGCCATCGGAAGATGAGTACATTGTGGTCATAAAGGGATGGACATGGTCATCAACAATACTCAGGTACGCTGTGGCGTTGACACGATGCTCAATTGGTACTAATGGGCCAAAAGTGTGCCAAGAGAATATCCCCCAGACCATTAAACTACCACCACCAGCCTGAACCATTGATACAAGGCAGGATGGATCCATGCTTTCATGTTGTTGATGCCAAATTCTGACCCAACCATCCGAATGTCACAGCAGAAATCGAGACTTGTCAGACCAGGCAACGTTTTTCCAATCTTCTACAGTTCAATTTTGGTGAGCCTGTGTGAATTGTAGCCTCAGTTTCTTGTTCTTAGCAGACCCGAGTGGCACCCTGTGTGGTCTTCTGCTGCTGTAGCCCATCTGCCTCAAGGTTGGATGTGTTGTGCGTTAAGAGAGACTCTTCTGCATTCCTCGGTTATTTGAGTTACCGTTTCGTTTCTATCAGCTCGAACCAGTCTGGCCATTCTCCATTTTCTCACAACTAGAGATGGTTGTGCGTGAAAATCCCAGTAGATCAGCAGTTTCTGAAATACTTAGACCAGTCTATCTGGCACCAACAACCATCCTAAGTTCAAAGTCACTTAAATCACCTTTCTTCCACATTCTGATGCTCGGTTTAAACTGCAGCAAATCGTCTAGATCATGCCTAAATGCACTAAGTTGCTGCTACGTGATTGGCTGATTAGACATTTTTGTTAACGAGCAGTTAGTACCTAATAAAGTGGCCAGTGAGTGTACGCTGTATAACAGACCCTCCAGGATATCGAGATTCCGCGATTGCTGAAATGAATGCAAGATCAAGCAAATGTCGGAATATCTGTTTAAATTGTCACAAATTTGGCACACTGTTCAAATTACCACAATGTATTTTGAGACACTATGAAATATTACAGAGAATAATATAAAACAATAGACATTTTATTTGTCTATACCAAATATATATTGTCATATTGCACAGCCCTAGATGTGGACATCTAAAGCAGGGCATTGTTCTACTTTCATCTTCATTTCCTCCAGACAGAAAGTGACACTATAAATAAACTCCATATATTTCTTGCTACACAGATTGCAAATTAGTATAGGAACCTTCCTCTCCCCGTTCTTTCTTTTATGGCTATGCGATAGTTGTTCTTGCGGACTGTTAAAGTACAGCTCAGTCTCTCGAGGGACTGAAGTGCTTCCATAGCAGTCGAGCAGCTAACAACCGTTCCAAATTTTCCAGTGAAGAAACCTATTAAGGGCAAGTCATGCATAGTTGATTGAGCGTCTCGTGCGAGGAGCAGGTACAACGCTAGGATTGCTTGGAGGAACTGATACACTCCTGCGCTGTGGTGGATGAGTCTCGCTTGTTTCTGGGTCAGTCGGCGCACAGTTTTTCCTGTTAGTCATTTACAGAGGACGTGGAGCGCGGATCTGTAACATCTTTGTAGGGCAGGGTGTCGGAAACATGTTGACTGTTCTGCTGGGAGAATAATAAATATATTCTCTCCCTTCGTAATATACTGCAGATCATTGGTCACTGAGTGGATGGATGGGTGGAATTATGAATAAATATAGATGGATGGAGGGATAGACAGAGACAATGAGAAAGTGAAAGAACAATGGATAGAAAGATCAAACGTTCAATGCAGAAAAACAAAAATGGTAGAGAGAATGAGACAAACAAAAATTAGAGAGCAAATTAAAAAGAATTAATAAATTGTAGAAGGAATGACAGGTGGAGAACAAACGAAAGACTAAACTATGATATTTAGAATAATATATTATAGATAATATAATATGGATCATTTTTAAACCAAGGTTAAATAAATGATTGTAAACAAGCAAAAGACTGACGAGACAAACAAACATTGAACAAAGAATAGACTAAATTAAGATTCAATGCAAAGAAAACAAAAGAAAAAACTGACCAAAAACAATTATCAGAGAACAAAATAACACTGATCAAGAAAACAATCAACAGAGAACAAACAAGAGCAAACAAACAAGCAAGAGAGCACAGGAAATATGACACATCTGTCTTGAAAAACAAAATATTGCTTAAAGGGGCTAATAATATTGACCACAAATTAAAAACTGCTTTTATTCTAGCCAAAATAAAACAAACAAGACTTCCTCCAGAAGAAAAAAAAATTATTATCAGACATACTGTGAAAATTCCCTTGCTCTGTTAAACATCATTTAGGAAATATTAAAAGGGGGGCTAATAATTCTGACTTCAACTGTGTTTGTGTGTGTGTGTGTTTGTGTGTGTGTGTGTGTGTGTGTGTGTGTGTGTGTGTGTGTGTGTGTGTGTGTGTGTGTGTGTGTGTGTGTGTATAATAATATATAATAATTGAAAAATATATGTAAAATATGAAAATATCAAATATGCAATATGAAAATAAGTTTACATTAATGCAGATATTTATTTTGTAAAAATTAATTTTTTTGAAACCATATTAAGTTTAACAAACGCACATTTCAGCATTATTACTAATCTGTATGTGCAATTTTCTTAAAAACCCATTAAGTTGACTTACAATACCATTTATAATCGAAATCGCATATCGCAATATTGCCCTGACTAAAAGACTGACAGAAATGAACACTCAGAGAGAAAAAACAAAACAAAACAAATTATCCTGACTGAGAGCAAACAAAAAACAAACAATCAACAGAGAACAAGTAAACGATTGACCAAGAACAAACAAACAAATGAACAATCAGACAACAAAAAAAAGTACAACTCACAGAGAAAACCAATAAAAACAAACTAATAAACATGATGGAGGGAATGAATAAACAAATAAACAACAGAGAGATGATCAAAGTCAATCGACAGAACAAATAATTGATCAATATTCTGACTAAATCCTAGATAATGTGAACTCAATCCCCCTCCACTTTCAGACCTTTGTCACTTGTCTAGTCTTCATGATTATTTGCTCCATCATCTGCCTTGCTTTCTCCGTGAAGAGCTCTTATTTCACTGACATGAGATGTGCACTGCCAAGGACACCAGCTCCCGGGGTGGGCACGGCACCCGACCGCACAAAACGCGCCCAAGCATGAAATCACCTCTCCTCACTTTAAAGGGCTAACATGGCTTTTTAATGACGAGCCAATATCTTTTATACACCAAATATGCTCAATGGCTCCATTCTTTTTAATGCATATTTAAAGATGGTAGGGAGTGCGGGGCCCGTAACAAGATTAATGGCACGATCACACTGAGACGCTGAGTCTGGTCTCTGCTAGATTACGTTTAAAGCCTTTTAAAGAGCGCAGGCCCTTTCTTAATAAAAAAACACTGCCTCTGATGAATCCTGGAATAAACAGGGGCTGCGCTTTACATCGGACAGCCAGTTGGTTTTGTTTATTCACGCTTTAGCAAATAGGACAATCCATTATTATTGGTGGAGACGTTTAAGACAGCCACCAAGAGAAAAGCAGAACACACTGAAGCACAAGTATTCACTTATGAATGTTTTTAAACCCATTTGTGATTGCAATAGTAGGGGGTTTACATTATGTATATACTGTATGTATGTGTGTGTGTGTGTTTTTGTGACATGTCAGGACACAAATCTGTTTAATGACACAGGTATGACACAGGTATTACAAAAAGGAGGTGAAATATGAGGACATTGGTGACGTCCTAATTTCTCAAAAACCCCAGAGAATGAGTTTAATCAGAGAGTAAAGCTGCACACAGTCTCCTGTGATGGTTGGGTTTAGGGGTGGGGTGGGGTGGGGGCAATATAATATACGGTTTGGACAGTATAAAATGAATGGAAACCTATGTAATGTACCCACTTTTCACAAAAACAAACGTGTGTGTGCAACAGATTCTAATGTTTTCACTTGATTGAATAGGCATTATCAGTGGTTATCAGCTGATTTATATGGGCCAGTGGGGCCTTCCTTGCCTACTGGCAGGCTCAGAAGGCTGTTTTCATCCATCCACGTGGTTAATCAGATCACATACTGTACAGCTGCGGCCGGAAGTTAACAAGGATTATTTATACTATTTAATAAATTTCCCATAGTTGTATTTTATTAACGTCTACCCCAACTCCTACCCTAACCATCATAGTAATGTAAAAATGGATCTGGATCTGGAGTCTTCTCTATTAGTATTGCTGATTAACCATGTGGATGGGTGATAACAGCCTTCTGAGCCTACATGTAGGTGCAGAAGGCCACTACTGGCCCATATCTATCAGCTGATAACCACTGATAACAGCCATTAAATCAAGTGAAAACATTTGAAGCGTGTGTGTGTGTGACTTTGGACCAAATATATTCTCAAAGTCAAAATTATTTTTTTTCTCTTTAATGCATAAAACAAATGCTGGGTTCCACATAATTCCTTCATGTTGCCCCAACACAAATTGATTAAGTTAACTTAATTGTTTTTTTTTATTAATTTAGGTGGTTCAAATATAAGACAACGAAGTTGTCCAAAACATAACATCAAGACAACTAAATTTGAGTTAAAAAAAATTGCTCAAATTTTTTGAGTGTACAATTAAAGATAATGTGTCATACATGTATTTTATGAATTTATTTCTGTAAATATTTATAAACTCAACTTTTGATTAGTAATGTGCATTGATAGGTGTGCATGTGGACACCTTTAAAGGTGATTTTCTCAATATCTGTATATGTATCAATGTATCTACACTATCTGACAAAAGTCTTGTCGCCGATGCCAGTTGTAAGAGCAATAAAGTTGATCATGAGGAAAAATTGCAGACGGCAGATTTCTCAGATGAATCATCTGTTGAACTGCATCCCAAACATTACAAATACTGCAGAAGACTTATTGGAACCCGCATGAACCCAAGATTCTCATAGAAATCAGTCAGGTTTGGTGAAGGAAAAATCATGGTTTGGGGTTACATTCAGTATGGGGCGTGCGAGAGATCTACAGGTTGGATGGCAACATCTACAGCCTGAGGTATCAAGATATTTGTGCTGCCCATTACATTACAAACCACAGGAGAGGGTGAATTCTTCAGCAGGATAGCGCTCCTCATACTTCAGCCTCCACATTAAAGTTACTGAAAGCAAAGAAAGTCAAGGTGCTCCAGGATTGGCCAGCCCAGTCACCAGACATGAACAATATTGAGCATGTCAGGGGTAAGATGAAGGAGGAGGCATTGAAGATAAATCTTCAAGAATCTTGATGGGAGTCCTGCAAGAACGCTTTCTTTGCCATTCCAGATGACTTTATTAACAAGTTATTCGAGTCATTGCAGAGATGTGTGGATGCAGTCCTTCAAGCTCATGGGAGTCATACACAATATTATTCTTTTTCCACTGCACCATAACTTTATATTCTATACTGTACATTATTTCTGTCAAGTCACAAAAAAAAAAACAAAGTCAGACCTTACTCTCCTAATTAAACAATTAAAAATCAAGCCATGGTCATATTTTATTTTGGTTAAATAAGCGTAATCTAGAGGTCTTTGCCTTTCATAAAAGCCACTTCTGATACCAAATGATCAACTAGACATCAAGCTATTATTTGTTGTTGCTGAAACTTGATAGGAGACAAGACTTTTGTCAGGTAGTGTAATTATCATTATTTAATATATGTACCCTCAGATTTTAGAGGCAGTTTAATCTTGTGGTATTTTGTCCAATCCCAACTAAACGTAAAGGAATGGAAAGTGTATTTATTCAGCTATCTTAAATATATATATATA
>CAIGQQ010005632.1:1446705-1471998 GCA_903798035.1 Danio albolineatus | reverse complement strand
CACACACACACACACACACACACACACACACACACACACACACACACAAAAAATAATAAAATGCAATATGCAATTACATTATGCCAAAACGCAAATCTTTTTTGAAAAACACCTATTGTAGGAAACCTTCAACAACCTTTAAAAAGAGGCACTTTAAATATCTCATTGTTGTCCGAGAGAAACACCTGAGATATTAATGAGCTGCTGAGATTGAATTTATTTTTCCGCATCGTGAGTGAACAAAACATTGTTCTGACCTGAACTTCAGACTAATGGAACCTCTGTTACAGATCATTATGTTTTTTCTAATAGATCAAAGGAAAAATGGAGTCCGAGCCGCTTTATACTGAGAGGTTTTGTCACTGCAACAATAAAAACAGGGAGTTTCACCTGAATGGAGCAGCGTCCGGCGTGCTGCGCTTTCAAATGGCCTCGAGTCCAATTAAAACCGTTAGCAGGGCACCATTCAGCACAGCGGCACGCGACAGAAATCACACAAGTAAGAATAATGAAAGAAAAAGGCATTCATTCGAACTAACTCTTGATTAGAGCAGTCAGAAGTCTATATGTGCGTCACGAAAACATGTCGCATTTCACTCGGAAATCAAAAGAGAAAAATAATTATATTTTGAGTTTTTTTGTAATTATTCTTATTTTTTATAGTTATTAGAATGTTTAATTATACTTACAAATACAGTGGTTACTGCCATAAAGAATACATTATATATAATGATGATGATGATGATGATGACAGAATCTTTGACAAATACAGTGCTCAGCATAAGTTAGTTAAGTTGAGTTAAGCAAGTTATGGTTAAAGTTAAAAAATAAATTAATTTAAATTAAATTAAGTAAGATTAAAGTAAGGTAATGTAAGGCTAGAGTTTAGTTAAAGTTAAGTTAAAAGTTAAATTTAGTTAATTCAGGTTGAGTTAAATGAAGTGAGGTTAAAGTACGTTAAAGTTAGGGTTAAGTTAAGGTTAGGGTTAAGTTAAAGTTAATGTTATGTTAAAAGTAAAATTTAGTTAATGTAGGTAAAGTTAAATGAAGTGAGGTTAAAGTAAGGTAAAGTAAGTTAAAGTAAGGTTAGAGTTAAAGTTAGGGTTAAGTTAAGGTTAAGTTAAGGTTAAAGTTAAGTTAGGTTTAGTTAAAGTTAAAGTTAAGGTAAAGTTAAGGTTAGCTTAAGGTTAAGTTAAGGTTAAGTTCAGTTAAGGTTAAAGTTAAAGTTAAGTTAAGTTTAGTTAAAGTTAAAGTTAAGGTAAAGTTAAAGGGCCACGAAACCCCCCAGTCTCAGCGTGGTGGTTCACACCTCTAGTTTGGAAAAGCTCAGTAAAGTGGGCGTGTCCAGCTCTGTTTAGGTAGGAGTGTCGGGGAAGGGGAAAGAGGGAAGGTTTTGCATAAAAATGGGAGTTTCTATTTGTGCACGCGCTCATTTTCACACAGACTGTGTATACATGGACATCAGTAATCGAATTATTTGCCAAATTATTAATTTGTCGACTTTAACGGCACTTTCTCTTTATTTTCGGATTCGCGTGATGGGCAGGGCTTCTGTCTGTGGCTTGGTGACTGTAGCTTTATTGCTAAATGGCTAACAGGTGTTTTATAGAGAGAATAACTGTTTTATGTGCTTTATGAAGGCTGTTATTCCACTGATAGTCTACTGAGGAAGGCTGATAGTCCATTAGATTATTTCAGAGGTGCAGCAGCTCTGTGAGCTCATAAACTGCTCCAGAAACTGTACCTGGATGATGGAAGCTTTCAGCGGTGCTTCTGACCGAGCCGAATTTTCCCTCAGGACACCAACAACAACAGGCGCTACGTCATAATCACACCCCCACAAGAGCAAGCTCCTGATTGGTTAACGCGGCGCGAACGTCCGCTGAAGCTCATTTTCATTTCATTTTCAAACTGAAGCGATTCGCGCGAATTGCGGCGTTAAGCGCGTCAAACGCGCGGCGCCATTCGCGCGTATCGCGTTGCAAGATGCCTATTGGCGCCTTTTGCATTGACTTAGCATATAAATCACTCGCGCTTGATGCGTCTTCCGCAACTGCTGTAAGGTACAATCTTCGAAGCGATCATGAATATTAATGAAGCTGCTCAATAGAGCGCTCTGGTTGGTTTGAACCAAGTCTATCTCATGAATTAATGCCGAACACTCAGAGACGTCAGAACGTTCTGGCCGGGACAGATGTCCACTCTCCACGCTGGAATATACGCAAGGATCTCATCGGCGTGACGCAGCTTCAAAAATTCGTTTCAAACCGGAAGAACGAATTTGCTCGAAATAATGCAAAAACAACCAATTTTCACTTTTTAGTCAATTATATGTGTCCTAATAGTGTTTATAGCAGCGTGGGACACATATATGACTGTCAACAGCTCAAAAAATGTGTTTTGGTGTTTCATGGCCCTTTAAGGTTAGGTTAAGGTTAACTTATGGTAAGGTTAGGTAAAGTAAGGTTAGGGTTAGATTTAGGGTTAAGGTAAGGTAAGGTAAGGTATGGTTAGGTAAGTTAAGTAAATTTAAGTTATGGTTAAGGTAAAGTTAAGTCAGTTTGAGTTTTATTTTATTGAGTTTTATGTATTGTACAGTGGAACTTAATAAGGTAAGGGTTAAAAATAATGTTAGGGTTAAGTTACCTTAAGTTAAATTACCTTAAGTTACGTTACAGTAAAGTTAAAGTTAAAGATAACGTTAAAGTAAGGTTAAGGGTTAAAGTAAGGTAAGGTTATGTTTAAGGTTAAGTTGAGCTTTATTGTCATTCCTCTACATGTGTGGACATACTGTGGACGGAAATGTTTGGTATTGGGGAAAAAAAATAAAATAATAAATGTCATAAATATGAACACGGAAATATGAACACAGAACCTTTCTGAAAAATGAATCAGTGATGCATGCATTGATAATGACTGCTTGACATAAATGTAACCGCTAGTGTCAAATTGCTTTCAACCAGTGATTAATTGGTGTTGTAGACATCACTGTTTAAATCCCATCTAATGATTAAGAACTAGCAATATTGACTGAAAATCTTTATCAACTATACATAAACACTTATCTCTCATTCAAGGGAACATATATACACCATAAAACATTTAATAAACAATAGCGAATCATCACTATTTACAAATAATATTGCATGAGTGTTATTATTGAGATCCTACACTTGAATGAATCATGCAGCCCTACGGCACCCTATACAGCAGAATTATCTCTTTCTTCTGACTCTGCGCTGAAATATGACCCAGACGTGTTCTTGACAGGTTTAGTGAGATTCACTTGTAAAAGGGAGATGAATGTCTTCATACAGCACACATCATTATTTACAGTCAGCGGCGAGAACACAGTCAGCACAAACGCACTGCTGTTTTTCTCATCCGCACGCATGTTCCTCTCCATCACGGCCGTGTGACGTGTCAGACAGAGTGTTTTATCCATTTTCATGATCCCCAAGATGAAAGTTTCACAGATCAAACAGGGAAATAGAAAGTAGACCTCAGATATATCACTAATAATGCCAGTGAACATGAATGCACATTGCCTTCTTACATTCAAAGTGTTACTATAGGTTTGCTATGCTAATTAATTACTAATCTAGTCACTGAAACAAGGAAATATTTTTTATTTAGTCTAAGTTTAGCCTGATGTAACTAAAATAATATAAATCAAACACTACATAGATGTATTTAAAAAAAACATATACTAAAATTTATGCCAAGAACACAAAGATAAATGACTTTACAATTAAACAAACAAGATGTACGAACAAAAAGAATGCATTTCAGCTACAGTAATGACACTCTTATAATATACAAAACAAATGTGTCAAATATGAACATATTGCAGATTGTAAAATGCTAAACATCCAGAATCCAATGCTATATTAAATTAACTCTAGTGTACAGGGTTTATACACATTTTCATTTCTAAAATTCTATGACTTTTCCAAGACTTTCAAGTAAATTTTCATGATCTAATGTTTCATGCAATGGCTACATTTGCGTGGTAAAAGAAAAACAATGCATGTTCAACTTTAATACAGCATTTCATAAAACAAGCAACAATCCATTTAGTTTGCTAGTATAGTCATTTCTATCTATGTAAAATTGATTTAAATAATGCTTACACCGCACTAACAATGTGAGAGTATGTCATTGGCCAAGCTCCGGGTCATCCGGTTTCCCCCATATTGTATAGGTGAATTGGGTAAGCGAAATTGTCTGTAGAGTATGTGTGTGAATGACAGTGTATGGGTGTTTCCCAGTACTGAGTTGCAGCTGGAAGGGCATCCGCTGCGTAAAAAAACAAACAAAAACAAAACAAAACAAAAACACACAACAAAACAAAAGAACAAATCAAAACCACACAACAAAACAAAACCACACAACAAAACAAAAACACACAACAAAACAAAAAACAAAACAAACACACAAAACAAAACAAAAAAATACAACAAAACTAAGCAAAAAACAAAACCAAACAAAATGCACGAATAACTAAACTGAAAACAATACATACACTCAATAACTAACTAACTAAATAAATAAAATAAATAAATGAAGTCGAAAAGAAACTAACAACAAAAACAAAACAAAACAAACAACACAACAAAACACAACAAAAAACGAAACAAAACAAAACAAAACAAAAACAAAACAAAATGCATGAATAACTAAACAGAAAACAATACATACACTCATAACTAACTAACTAAATAAATTAAATAAATAAATAAATAAATGAAATAAAACAAAATGATGTAGTCCTGGAAATCTGCTAAAATAATAAATTCAATATTTCATATCAGTATCTGCAGCACGGCGCAGGCCGGTATCCATATCTCTCATCAGGATTCTGTGCTATTGAATATCCAGATCATGAAAGACGATGTTAAAGGTTTAGGTTCCTTTTAGAAAGCACTTCCCCAAAAGCAAAGCGAGTGCTGTCGATTGCTGGTATTTAAGAGATCAGATATTTGTAGAAACATTTTATTTATGAGATATGAGATCCGCCATTATTAATTCATTGACCTGTCCGGTTGCTCTCCGCTGGAGTCTCGCTTATCATTAAAGACAAGACGGGTTGGAGACTTGTGCCATTTTATATGATGTCACTTTTATTTGCAGACATGTGAAATACAGATATTTATTGAAAAGTAAACATCAGACAAGCTAACTATAATAACCCTATTTATTCCAAATACTCTATTTATACTCTGAAGAAGCATTAAATCATTTTGGGAGTGTACTTAAAGTGTTTTGGGTTGACTTTTCCAATTATTTTATATACTAATTTTATAGTATACCACTCAAACGTCCACTCAAACTCACATAGAACATGAAGTATATTTGACAAAGGCAGCACAACATCTGAGAAGTCCCTGCAAAAACTCAGATAATAACCGGCCTCTCTAAAAATCTCCGAAGGTCACGTTTCGGTCGGGAAGCAGCAAAATCTACTATAGCTTGCACTTTCAAAGCGACAGGTCAAATCTCCCCGTCCCACCTGCTTTCCTAATAGTTGCCTTACCACACTCACATTTGCTCAAATTAAGTGTTAACTCTTGAAATGTGAACCCTTTAATGGCCCGTTTCTACTGAGTGGTACGGTACGGTTCGGTACGCTTTTAAGGCCGTTTCCACGGTCTAAAAGCGTACTGAACCGAATCGTACCATACCACTTTTTGGTCACCCTTTGCAAAGGGTACCAAGGGTACCAAAAGGTGGAGCTAGACGCGCAGCTGAACGCTGATTGGTTTACAGAGATACGTCATTTGCTCGCGCAACAAGCCAGAATGAAAACAAAAGGACCCGCCATGCTTAATCCACAACCGAGAGACAATTCAATTCACCTTTATTTGTATAGCGCTTTTACAATGTAGATTGTGTCAAAGCAGCTTCACATAGAAGGTTATAGTACATTGAAAATGTCAGTTTAGTTATTAATGTTTGAGTTCAGTTTAGTTCAGAGTTGTTTAATATTCACTACTTAGAGTCCAAACACAGAAGAGTAATCCTTCGGTGCGCAGCTCTAGCTGCAGTCTAGGCGCCGGAGGTTGGAGAACTCGAGGCTCGTCTGTCCTTGGAGGGTCACAGGAATCCGTCTCTTACTTGCTACTCCGCCAAGCAGCTGCTCAGGATACAGCGAGGTCCAGGATTATGGAGCCTTGGAATCGTCTCGTCACGGGTCTTGGATCACATCCGTGGTGCTCATAGTCTCTGGGGGCCTTGGGATGGGTATCCCCGGTTGGAAATAGAGAACAAAGAGAATAATTAGCGTAGCTGCTGCTCATAGTGTATATAAAAGAGATGCGTGGAACACATTCATGCATCATACCGCTAAGTGATGTATTGAGTGTATGCTTTACTAAAAAAGATAGGTCTTTAATCTAGTTTTGAATACACCGAATCTAGACAATACACCAAAATAATATAAACATATAATAACGAGCCATGGTCGACCCGAGCTCAAACAAACCTTGTCGTCATCTTGAACAGCCACAAAGCAGAGAAGAAGAGCAGATTCTCCCGTGCCCTATAATTTTTGTTTTACAAGCCCCTCTGAAGAGCAAACTGTTTAGCTTTCTCACTTGCACCCGTGTGCGCGTAAATATTTGAAATAACAAACTTCTTCACCTGATGATAATTATCTGTGTTTGTTTATTGACGTGTTTTTGAAACCCGATCCTTTCAGAAACAGACAAACGCGAGACTGACGCCTGCAAAAACAAAGGGGAAGCCGGAAAAAACAAAGAAGCAAATTATTGTTTCAGCAAGCATGAAGAAACTGCTGCGTTTAACTATTATCATCATCACCTTCTGGACTATTATGAACTCGGAATCACAAAATTACTTTCTAACAAGAGGCTACATGTGCTGGTGAAGATTACAGACACAGATGAGAGGTTTGCACTGAATGTGGGCTATATTTCCGGTTGTTTTTGAACCTAAATAAGGACTAAATGCATGCTGTGTGGAGTTTTTCTGTAATTGTTAACATATCGGAGACTGTAAGGGGCTGTATGTGTTCATATATGCTGCATTTATTTATTTATTTTATACAATCGTAGACATTAGGCTATTTCACACCATTGATTTAGTTATAATCAGATCATGTACATAGAAAGGTAAGTAATGAACATTTATACACCAGTGTTTATGCGTATAATAAAGCCTCTGTTTTGTGAGAGGTGCTTCTCGTATGATATATGAACCACTCGTAAAGCTTTAGTGTAAACATTTCCTCGAGCGAGAATGACTTCGACTGAAACTTTCTGTCGTTCACCACGCCCACCAAAAGAGTACCCTTTAGCAGTGGAAACGCAAGCCTGATAAAGGTGACCCGTACCGTACTGTACCACTCAGTGGAAACGGGCCACAAAAGACTCTATCAATTATGCTGTATGTAAAACTTCTTGGTGTTAATCTTTTTAACTTGTATAATCTAACTGTGATTTATTTATTTTGTAGTTATTTATTAATTCATTTAACTTTGCATTATTTGTTCATATTGTGTCTTTGCTAATGTTCTTTCATGCATAATAATAAATATAAAACATAAATAATAAAATATATATGAATCACATCTACACAGCAGAGCTCAAAATAAAGCATTTGAGAGCAGCTTGTGCGAGTCTCAGAGGAGCTTTGCTGTTCAATTGTGTTAGGCCGTTGATGTCATAATAGCGGTGAATCATAATGAATCATCCGTCGATGATGTCATAATGCAGCTTATGTGCAATGAGAGCTCGAGTCTCGTCTGCGTGCGAAGTAAAAAAAAAAAAGAAATCTTCATTCTGCCCTCTGAGGAAAACTACGATCAGAGGGGAAGTTGTTGATAATAATCACTTTGACTTGAAGGGAAATTAAGTAAAAAAAAAAAAGTTAAAAAGTTAATAAAACACATCCATTGTCGGTACCACATCTAACGTGCAAAATGACACACGTACTTCTTTTAGACAATTCATGGGACACCATCCAGACGCTCACAACATTCCAGTGTTCACAAGGAAAACAATATGTTCAGACGCTTTACACACTGTAAATAAAAAAGTTAATTATCTGCATTTTATTTTTTAGAATATTTTATCTTAGTTATGACATTATTATTTGACCATATATCTGATTTATAGGCTAAATGTATAGCTATTGTAATTGGCTTTCTGATTTAGAATGTGAACTACGATAGCCATATCACCATATCACCCTGCAGCCCAAGACTGGTTACTCACTGAACCTAAGCAGAGCTGAGCCTGATCAGTATCTGGATGGGAGACCACATGGGAAAACTAGGTTGCTGTTGGAAGTAGTGTTAGTGAGGCCAGCAGGGGGCGTCCAACCTGCGGTCTGTGAGTCCTAATGCCCCAGTAAAGTGAAGGAGACACTATACTGTCAGTGGACGCCATCTTTCGGTTGAGACGTTCAATAAAATGTATACGATAAATGCACTACATACATACAAATTACATTACATTATTATACTCTCCATAATGTTTGTAAAAGAGAGAGTCATGGTGGTGCAGTGGGTGGCACGATCGCTTCACAGCAAGAAAGTCAGTGGTTCGAGCCCCGGCTGGGTCAGTTGGGTTTCCTTCAGGTGCTCCGGTTTCCTTCACATGTCCGAAGACATGTGCTATAGGAGAATTGAGCAAGCTAAAGTATGCGTAATACTTTAAATAAAGAGCGTGTATAGGTGTTTCCTGTTGTGTTGCAGCTGGAAGGGCGTCCGCTGTGTAAAACATGTGACCCCTGATTAATAAGGGACTAAGCCGAAAAGAAAATTAATGAATGAGTTGTTGTAAAAGAAATATAAGCCCTTTTTGTGCCGGTGTTTTTACCAAAATACAGAGTTTTGTATGGGTGTGCATGTAAAAAGATATAATTTGTACAAATCAAACCAAAAAATTTATTTGATGCCGATTTAGCGTCCTTACAGACGTTTTATGCTTTAGCTAACGTGGCTCAAACGACAGATCTGCAAAAGAGAAAATAAAGTTTTGGGAAACACTCGTCACTACATAATTTCCTACATGATGCATTGTTATTTATTAGTTCAGCCGCAAGTTACATCGTTGTTTGGGAAACCCCATCCCCGACCAATTAAACTGCAGCTTTACTATCATTGTAATTGTTCTGCACTGAATACATTTTGTGAGGATGTTGAGCATCTCTCATCTCTGACGGACCGCTGGCAACCAACTGTTACCTTTGTAAAAGCTGGTCCGTGCTCTTAGCGTTCATCTGTGTGCATTTGGTAGAATGATTTGGCATAAAAACAATGGCTGAAAGCTAAAAAAAAATTAATAAAAAAAAGTGCTGTCAACAGTCAGGGTCAGACAATCACACACACACTAGGGGTCTGTGTTTAGTGGAAGAGTGAACAGATGCAGTCGATGGAAACAAAAAGAAAATATTCAACAGTTCGTGTCCTGATGTCGAAGCTAAATTCATAAATCAGGCTGTTCTAAACAATACTTTTACTTCATTGCTTCATTTGTTTCAGAGCTGATGGATGTATACCTTGTAAACACCACATTGTGGGAACCAAACGTCTCCACAAGCTTAGAAATGGCAGTTAATTTTGACCTTGCAGGGACATCTATTGGTCCCAGTGAGGAAAATGGCTGATAAATCACCCAGAATGAAGTATTTTGAAAGTGTAAAACTGCAGAATGTTTCCTCTGAAGGTTGAGCTTAGGGGTAGGGTTTGGGGAAGAGGACAGAATATACAGTCTGTATACTATAAAAAAAAAAAATTAAATTAAATAAACAATGGGCCCTATCATACACCTCATGCAATAAGATGCAAGACGTGTATGGTGCGATTTGTTGCTATTTTTAGACCAGCGCAACTGTAATTTTCATGTTCTGCACCAAGTTGTTTAAATAGCAAATCCATTTGCACCACTCCTCCGAAAAGGAGGTGTGTTAAGGCACATTGTTGGTGGAGGGGTCTGGATGGTGCTGTGCAGTCTGAGCTGCATCCAATGCTTTTTAATGCGCTCACCTAACCCCTAAACCTACCCCTTCCCGTGACACCACTAGCTCCATTGAGTGCATCGTGTCTGGCATTGCATCAGTGAGATATGCAGTCTCAGTTTGCATCCTCAAGGCTGCATCCAGATACTATTGATTGCTGGAACGTTACTATTTTGTAGAACTGAAATAGACCGCACTATTGACCAACAAAAACATGGTCAAAAGTCCAGCGCAGAGCGTTATTTATGCGCCAACAAAGGTCCAAAAACTTGTTCATTGCTTAATACACATGCGCAGCAATACACAAATATCTTTACATATGAAAAAATGAAAATATTAAAGAATTAAAATGTTACAAAAAAGAATTAAAAAAAACTACCTCCATGCCTTTTTTACCTCAGAGTTTTTTTTCCAGTTTATTCATGACAATTTGCGTTTTTTTTTTTTAAATGTTGTTATTATTAGTAGCAGTATTATTTATTATATGCATGTTTATATTTGTTCTAATGAAAACAGGTTTAGATTCGGTCATCTGTTGGGTTTTGGAGACGTCTGTATCAACATATGGGCATAAGAATAGGACGTGTGTTTGGATATAACTTCTTTATTATTATTCATTTATTCGTTTGCGGGAAATTAGAACCGAATTAGAAATAGTTTTGAAACAAATCTAAATTAAACTAAATTAACTAAAACTAAATTAAACTAAAACTAAAACTAAACTAAATTAAATATGTAGGCTAATGGATGTCTTCAGTCTAAATAGTAAAAGTAAAGATGCTGAATGGAGGAGGCTCGTTCTTTATCCTTGCGCTGCAGATACTCTGTTTAACTGTTTTCTTACTAGTGATGCATTCAGTTTTTCCACTTACAAAGTCCGTCATGTAAATACTGTAGCAAACACGCTATGGCACAACGCAACTGACTCTTAAAGGGAATGATGAGACTATGATTGGTTTAATGCATGTTATGCTCAAAACACCCCCATAACTCATTAAGAGAATAAGAACCACCCTGTGCACAGAGCGTATTTTTCTGTCTTTAAAACCCCTTAGCCAGCGCCCCGACGTGGTCGCACTGAGGCGCTATTTTTCCCACATGTCAGTGTTTATAAATAGATTACACCACAAAGAAAGAAGTAATCTGCACAAAACTATACATCAGTCTAAAGCTACAACCCTCAAGCACCCATTGCAGCTAGTTGCTTTTCAATAGGAGGCTTGTAAAGGATGTATTTGCTAAATTTGTGTAAGTTTTACAGAAAATGCTTAATAGATATGGAGTGAATATCATAGTAAAAACAACACACACACGCATTCACTGCAGTTGATCAGGGTTTATTTCGAAAGGTAAGAGTCCACAGAAAACATCCTATCGAACACATTTAGTCCACGGACACAATAGTATGGATTATGGATGATTATTCGTTTGTTTATGTCACCGTTTCTACCGGAGACCTGTTGTTTACCATGGTACTTACACGTGAAAACGGCGTCTTTGTAGTAAAAAGCAAGGCAATGTCATAGCTTACAGTGTTACAGATAAAATAAGACCACAAACTAAAGAAAAAGTCAAAGTTATAGTTACTAAAATCTAAACAAAGCTGTCGAGTGTTTAGACGATCTGCGTGCTCTCTCTCATATGCTGTCGATCACTCACAGTTACTTCCTACTTAGTTTGACTGACGGAGAATTTAGCCAATGGCTGTATGATTATGTCTTTATTTGTCAATGGCTGTGTTACTGCACACTTTTTGCTCTTATTGGCCAAATAACCTGTCAATAATCATGCGACGCACCTGCCCCTGTTGCACAGCTGCTAACAGTTCAAGCTAACGGCAGACAGCGGCTGTTTTGCGAAAATGAAACAAAGAAATGAGATCGTCAAAGTTTCATCAGCTGAAGATAGTTTTGAGAGATTGTTTGAAGCGAAGAGGAGAATATTTCTGAGGAGAGCCGATACTTCAATGACGTGGGTGAAGAAAGAAGAAACTTCCGGTGTTCTAACAGTGAGTAGTTGTGTTGCCTGTATAATACGTCAGTTGTTTACATTTCAGTTCTTCTACTTGTTTAGCCTGCATGTGTTTATAAGTGTGAATGTCTCTCTGGTAGTGATAATCTTTCACTAATGTTTGCCATTATCATATGTTTTCCATTCATCTGAATGGCCACTGTTAGCTAAGCTACATTATCATATGTATATGTGGACATCAGAGTAAATTGTGTTTTCTACTTGTTTACAATAGAATTCTAATTCTCTATTTTTGTCATGTAGCAGGACTTTGGATTTCAAGATTGTTGCATATGCACTGGACTTATTCAACACAATGTACTTCTTGTGCTCTAATAAAACATTCATACTATATGTTTCTGCCTATTATTTTACAAATAAAAATAAGTTGTATGTGAAAAGACTAAAATGGTTGTTAGAAACATGTGTGGTGATTAGACTGCTTCTCCCCAAACAAGGAGCAGGAGAAAATCACAAGACATAGTCTCAGAAAAATAATTCCAGAAATTTCATTTTGCATAATATTGGCATCAAATTCAAAACTTGTACTCAGAAGATGTGTGGCTTTTGACCAATTACTTTTCTGTGTTGCTTCAGGACTAATTTCATATATCTGTTTATGAAATGTTAAATGTTTAGTGCATTGCATTTTTTTTGTACATTATTAAGCATCGATTAACTTTTTTTCATTTTGAGCATTATAAACTCTAGATGGTGGATAATAAAGCCCAGAGTGTCTTCTTTCCAAAGATACATTAACTGTGAATGTAGACCAAATCATTCAGCATCTGTTAATGTTTTAAATTGGGATGGTAAGTTTTCAGAAAATGCCTCTAACGGTGAGGGAAAGGAGGACACCGATATAGTCTCAGAAAACATTTTACAAAAATCTCATTTTGCATGATATTTTAATGAAATTCGAAATATAAACTCATGAAACACTTGGCTTTCATGTCATATTTTTTCTAGGACATTACATTAATGTTTTCCTGTGTTTGTAAATGGAAAAACAAATATTGAACACAATAAAAAAAAATTCCTCATGATTTCATAATGTATAACTTTTTATATTTTTGAGCATGATAAAGAGCATTTTCCCTTTTAGCTCAGTAAAGCCCAAAGTGTTTTCTTTCCAATGATACCTAGTTTGTGTTTGTAGCTTAGTGGAGACAGGAACTGTTACTATTTATTGTTAGGTAGTTGTAAATGCCCAAAAGTGAGTGCTGGCTAACAGGAATAGCAAAAGTAGATTCAGACATGCCCTTAATGCTTTTGCGCCATGCGCTTTAGACTTTGCACCTAGAACGTTAAAATAGAGCCCAATATGTCTATGGGAAGTTACATAAAGACAGCTGTACTAGTGTGTAGGGTTAGTTATAATAAGGGCTGTTAAAAAGTTCCTGTAGAATCTACAGCAACTTACTGGCAGCAGTTTGCCAGTAACTTACTGTAAATCAATTACAGCAAAAATACCATATTTACATTTGCAGCACCATTTGTATTTCTGTATATGTATTTACAGTATTGCATCTGTAAAATACAGTCGCTTTCACAATGCAACCTTAAAATACAGTAACATACTCTCCTACAGTAAAATACAGTTCCCATTACAGTTAAATATTGCGCAATTCACAAAAATCATTAACAGTGTAGGGTTAGTGTAGGGTTTACAATTTCTTTTAACGGAAAAGACACAGGCTGAACTCTAGAATCGTGGGACTGGTGCCTTTAATTGAACTTTTCTGCAAACGTTCACACCACCTTATAACACCTTATAACCTTTATATTTATAACAAATCTGTACATACATTTCAACATCCAGATCTTGTTGGACTGACTGCATCTCTGTTTAATGTCTATCGTCTTTTTTTAATATTTATTCAGTGTTGTTACTTGTCACTTCGGCCCAATCCCAATTCTATTTTTGTACCCCTACCCCTTAGCCCTTACAACCGAGGGTTAAGGGGAAGGGCTTCAAAACTTACCCCTAAGAATTGGGACAGCACTTCAACACCTGCACACGTCATCATATGTCATCGCAATCTCTTGCTTCATATGAGATCAGACGATCACGACTGCTGGAGTTATTCCAGTTGTGTTATTTTTTGGTGTTTATCTTCAGGAAATCACTGAAGGCGTATATTATGTTATCATAACGATCAAATGTGGCAATAAGATCATAACTGTACTGTGTATTTACACAGTGGCCATATTTATCTATGTAAACACACGAAAACAACATTAACATTATAGCAGACACTGTTAAAAGCTCATTCCCAGACACTAGACATTACTGACAGGGTATTCCAGTGTCATCGTGTGTCAGAATGTTGTGGGACTGCTGTACAGGAGTTATGATTATGGATTATAGATTGCAAAATTTTGCGTTTTTTTTTTTTTTTGCATTTTTTAAAAAAAAAGCATGACGGTAAAACACGAACGCGGTTATGAATATGTTAAAACATGTGTTTTTTTATCGTAATACTAATTTGTGGATCTCTTTACTTCCGGGTTCAGCTATCCTGCCGCTGTGGCAGGTGCATTCTGGGACACTTTCTTACCCCTCCATTTTAAGTGTGGCCCTGAAAAATCTTTGTTCGAAGGGGTGTATACCCCTTGCCCTTAGCCCTACGCCTTCAAGCTTAAGAGAACTGGGACACCACTACCCCTTGACGTGAATGCGCAAAACGAGGGGTAGGGGTAAGGGGAAGAGCTAAGGGGTAGAATTGGAATTGGGCCTTTATGTACACAGGAAGCTTCTGTAGCCAAAGCAAATTCCTTGTGTGTGTAAAACTGATTCTGATTCTGATAAGCAATAACTGTTTCGAAAGTGACAGTCCACCCACAGATGAAAGTAAGCTGATCATTTACTCACCTTCCAAATTGAATCCATGATGTGATGCGACTGTTCTTCAGTAAACTTTTCATACAGAGGATTTTTAGCTGAGACTTGGTGAATCCTAAACTACTCATCATCATCTAACAGCACTTGTTAAATCTAAAGACATGCTAAAACGATAGCTCCAGCTAAATTCCCTTCTTTGATATAAAAAGGCTTTTAGTGAAAGTTCTCAGAGTTTAGTTTTATCCGCCACAACTCCAACTCTTCAATATCTGCACTGAAGCACAAACGCTCGCCTTCAATCACTCTATTAACACGTATATTTTTGCTGTCATTTTCGCCATTGCAGTTCGACAGGACATTAATGTATCCTATGCGGCGTAAAAAACAGCGGCGGCCGTTCCGTGACCTCTCTAACCCCTTGAAAGCGATCTAAGAGTGGCCGTTCGCTCTGAAGGACTCTTCATTTACAGGAGCCGCTATGATAACCTCTCCAGACGCTACATCGAGGGTTGCCTTTTTTTTCCCCCTCCGTAGATTGCTTATTGATTTCTGTTTTTTTCTGCCTGTACTGCTCAATGACCAATTTTGTTCACCCCTCCCCGGCCGTCTCTCGTACTGACCGTACACGTCTGGCTATCTCGTCGCATGAAATATACCAAAAATAATTCGCCGTGTCGTCCAGCCGGCCCTTTGCTCATAAATAACGATCATTTCAGAAGTCGGCCCATTGAGCTCTGTAAAGCAATATTTTCTGAAGCATTTATTTCCCGTTTTCTGTGGACTGCGCTCATTTATCATGAGGCGTGCAGGTATAGCGACCTCTTTTTTTCTTTCTTTTTTTTTTTTTTTGCCGAAGCAGGCTGACGATATTCCGCTCCGTGAAATTGTTGTCCCCTCAACATTGGTCATTTATAAAGCTTTCAATGTGAAATAGAAAAACGCATTTTACTCATGTTGGTCAAGTGTGAAGTGAGCTTAAGTAACGGCCAATGCTTTGTTCTTTGGGGAGACCTGTCAGTGCTTCCCACAGGCTGGAAATAAACTTGCAGTGGTAGCCGGATTAAAACCCACCATTACCCACAGCCAGTGGTGTAAAGTAACAAATTAAAATACTCTGCACTACTGTAATTGAGTAGTTTTTCTCAGGAATTGTAATTTACTGAGTAGTTTTAAAAATGTTGACTTTTACTTTCCCTTGAGTACATGTTTAGTGCAGTATCGGTACTTTTACTCCACTACTTTCCTTCAACCTGCAGTCACTACTTTATTTCTTTCTTGTCTATGGTCATTGTCTAAAGTTGAACGATCAGTCCTGTGATTCCTGTCCAATTAAATCACACATAGAAAGTAAATCACATCATACTGAGCAACCTCAAGACATGGGCGCTTTATAAATGCAGCAAACCTTTTGGAAACATTAAAAATGTCCAAGAAGATGTCCAAAATCTGTACACGCAATGATCCAGAGACTTTTCATAGACTGCATGTTACTGAAAATGATGGATGTCGACTGTATGATGACTGAAATCACCACACAGCCTTAAACAATCGCTAAATGGAACAAATGAAGAATGGATGGAAGGGCCAAATAAAAGGAAGGAACGAACAGGGAATGGAAGGAAGGATCGAAGAACCAAATAAATGAAGGAAGGATCCAAGGAAGGACTGAACAAACTAAGGAAAGAAAAAAGGAATGAACGAATGAACAAAGGACCTAATGAAGGATCAAAATATGAAAGAAAGAATAAGCGAAGAAATGAAGGGAGGAAAGAAGGACTAAACTAATGAAGGAAGAATTCAAGGAAGGACTGAACAAAGTAAGGAAGGAACAAATAAACGAATGAACGAACAAAAGGACCTAATGTAGGAAGAAACAAAAATATGAACGAACGAGTGAACGAAGGAAGGAGGGAACAAACGAATGAATGAAGGAAGGAGAGAACAAACGAATGAATGAAGGAAGGTTGGAAGGAACGAACGAAAATAGGAAGATCCCTAAATACACCACATGTTGTTTGTGTAGGGATGTGTAAACATAACATTCTGTAAACGCATCAACTTTTCACAGCTTGATACTCACTACTCGAGTACTTCTAAAAGGTCTACTTTTTACTCTTATCTTGAGTAATATTTACTACAGATAATTTTACTTGCACTACATTTTTGGGCAAGTAATGGTACTTTTACTTGAGTATGATTTTTAAGTACTCTTTCCACCACTGCTCACAGCACATAAATAGTTAACTATATGCGACAAAGCATAATTAAATTTTTAACAATTATTTTATTTATTATTACATTGTTTTACACTGCTTCTTTTCAATAGGTTAAATTAAAAAAAACAAATAAATTGAAATAAAGAAGAAATCCACTACTTCTCTTCCTTTATGCTATTCAGGAGGCATGTGCACCCAGGGGCAGGCAAAACCTGCTTCTCTCTCTCTATTTCAAGTTCAAACTTGAATGCCAAAGCGTTTTAGAAACATATATAAAATAGCTTATGTAATATATTAACATGATCAAATTAATAAAATAATCAGCAAATGAGAAATAAATGACAGAAAAAGAAATAAAGGGTCACACTTTACAATAAGATTCATTAGTTAATCTTAATGCATTTACTAACATGAGCAAACAATAAACAAAACATTCACTACAGTATTTGTTCATGTTAGTTAACGATAGTTAATGAAAATACAGTTGTTTATTGTTAGTTCACGTTAACTCATGGTGCATTAACTAATGTTAACAAGCATGGATGTTAATAATGCATCAGTAAATGTTCAAATATGATTAATAAATGCAAGTGTTGTTCATGATTAGTTCATGTTAGTGCATTAACTAATGAACTTTATTGTAAAGTGTTATCGAAAATGTCAATATTGCAACAGAAACCAAATTGTTAAACATATACTTGTGGAATGCCATATTTTTAATGTTATCAGATGACAATTTTTGTCTTGAGAGACTTTAAATGATTTTTTTTTTAAATGTGAATGCTTCCAAAACTGCATTTAATCGAAATTAAACCTTGAACTGTTTGAGATTTTGATCTTATATATGATGATGATTATTATTATTATTTATATTATTATTAATTAATTAATTTAATCTTATGCTTTACTTATTGCTGTTGATGTCTTTTCATTGTTGTGATTTTTTTATTATTGTCGAAAATTGATATTTATAAAATATGGTAAATTTGATCTGGTTTTTTTTCTGTAAATGAAGCTGATCTGGCAATAAATTCAAAAAATTCTCTTATGATTTCTATTAATTTATTTCAAACCTTTAGTATGGCCTTTTTTTAACGTTTCACCTCCACATTTATTATTTTTATTTATCTTTTTTTGGTTTCTTCCTTTTCGTACTTTATATTGTGTCCTCTTTTTTGATTATTATTCTCTTTCTGTTAGTCTTTATTTCTTTTCATTCATTTGTTTTTCTTTCACCACTATTTATTTTAAGTCATCCATTTATCCACAGACGAATTACCCAATTTTGTATAAAAAAAAAAAAATTGTTGGCTTATTATTATTATTCGATACTTTCTTGGTTTCTTAATTATCAGTCTTTTTGCTCTTCTTTCATTAATGCATTTGTTCTGTTCATTCTTTTACTTTTACAGTTTCTAAATTGTTTCGTTCATTCTTTTTTTGTTTCTTTCACACTTTCATATCTACTAAACTTTTATTTCTTTGTTTTTATTTGTATGCTTTTTCTTCTGACTTTTTTATAATTTCCCTTGCTTTTTTCTCTCCATCTCCACCTGCATTCTTTCTTCAGTCTTTCGATTTTTAGCATTTTTTTTTTATCCTTTTGGTTTCTTGATACTTTCTTTGTTCAGCTTTTTCTTGATTCTTTCCTTAATTTTTTTCCTGCCGTTGTTTTGATTATTTTCTTTGACAATTTTTATTCTTTCTTTTGTTCATTTGTGATCGATTAATTTTTTCTCAATTTCTTTCTTGCTTTACTCTCGCTCTCATTTACTTTTTCTTGTAATATTTGCTTAATTTTTAACTTCTTGCCTTCTCTTAATTGTACTCTTGCCTTGCTTGCTGTTTCTATCTTTTCTACACATTTAGCTCTTTTACTATTTTTTCCCCCTTCCCAGTTTGAAAAACAACAATGCAAAAAAGAAGTGAAGGAAAATTCAATTTCATCATGCCGCCTTTTATCTTGTGGGATGAACCGTGACCTTTTTCCACCCATAATATGAGCTTAAAATAATAAGTCACATTCGGACGGATATGAAAACAGACACTTTGTTGTATGATCATATTACGCCTCTAATCCTCAGTCACTGGCCAGACATCGGGTCATCTGTAAAAATGACCGCCAGTTGACATCTAAAGTCATTTCTGATGTTTGCCATAAAATCATTTGAAAGCCTCATTTTAAAAATAAAAAAAGAATAGAATCAGAAAGATATTGTGTGACAGCTTCAACACGAGTTTTTTTTTTTTAACAGGTCCTTTTGTCCACAGGATGAGAAAAGCAATTTACAAAACAGATGCTAATATAATTAGATCCTTTTTATAGCTGTTTTTTTCCTCTTTATTTTTTTTTTACTTTATAACTTTTTAAAAAGAATATGAACTCAATTAAATGTTATATTGACAATTTGTGACTTCTTATACACTCAAAAAAGGACTTTTGCTGTTTGTTCAAACTACTTATTTAAAATGAGTTGAAACAACACAATTCTTATGGGGTTGTTGGGACAACTTAATTGATTTATATTCAACCCACTTAAATTTGTAAAAACGATAGTTAACTTAATTGATTTGTGTTGGAAAAAGATGTTTTATTGTAAATTTTTGAGTTCATCTGCACAAAAAGGACTTTTGCTGCTTGTTCAAACCAGCTTTTTAAAATAAGTTGAATCAACTCAATTCTTAAGATTTATTTTGGGACAACCTAATTGCTTTATGTTCAACCCACTTAAATTTCCAAAAATGATAAAGTTAACCTAATCGATTTGTGTTGAACAAGATGTTATGTTGACAATTTTTGTGTTCATGTACACACAAAAAAGTATTTTGCTGCTTGCTCAACTGCTTATTTAAAATGAGTTAAAACAAAACAATTCTTAAGGAGTTGTTGGAACAACTTAGTTGTTTTATGTTCAACATAAATTTGTAAATTTATTTGATTTGTCTTGGAACAAGACGTTTTATTGACACTTTTTGAATTCAAACACTGTAAAAAATGCTGGGTTCCAAAATAACGTTTTGTGTTGGGACAACATAATCAAATTAAGTTAACTTATTTATTTATTTATTTTACAAATTTAAGCGGATTAAGCTTAAAACAATTAACTTACCCCAACAAAATCTTAAGAATTGTTTTGTTTCAACTCATTTTAAATAAGCAGTTTGAACAAGTAAAAAAAATTGTGTATACACACAAAAAAGTACTTTTGAAGCTTGTTCGAATTACTTATTTAAAATGAGTTGAACCAACACAATTTTTAAGGGGTTGTTGGAACAACTTAGTTGCTTCATGTTCAACCCAATTAAATTGGTAAAAATGATAAAGTTAACTTATTCAATTTGTGTTGGAACAAGATGTTTTATTGACAATTTTTGAATTTAAACACTGTAAAAAATGCTGGGTTCGAAACAACCGTTTAGTGTTGGGACAACATAAAATCTAATTAAGTTAAGTTAACTTATTTATTTATTTATTTATTTGACAAATGTAAGTGGATTAAACTTAAAATAATTAAGTTACCCCAACAAAATATCAAGAATTGTTTTGTTTCATCTCTTTTTAAACAAGCAGTTTGCTTCATGTTCAACCCACTTAAATTGGTAAAAAATTATAAAGTTAACTTATTCGATTTGTGTTGGAACAAGATGTTTTATTGACAATTTTTAAATTCATATACACAAAAATACTTTTGTCGCTTGTTTAAACTACTTACTTAACTCTCTAGGGTGATTTTGGGGCACCTAAAATGTTTGACATGTCCTGACAATTGTGATTATTTCAGGCCCCGTTTATACTAGTGCGTTTTCGTTTTAAAACGCATAAGTTTTGCTACGATTACGCCATCCGTCCACACTACGCCGGAGTTTTCGAGGTGCGAAAACGGAGTGTTTTGGAAACGCTGGAGAGGGCATTTTCATTCTAAAACGCTGCTGCTGCACCTCAATGTGGATGGAGGGAAACAGATACCTTTGAAAATGGAGGCGTGGCTGCTGAGATTTGCTACGTGATTGGGGCTTTTGGGTCATTGCGTAACCTTCTCTTATTCATCAAGCGCACATGACTAAAACGTCACCGGAAGACAGCAGACCAGCCTTCACTGTAAACACTGTATTTTCGATAGCCATGGATGTTTTATATTCATTTGTTACTTTAATAAACAACTCGACCTCGTCGTCTGTCCTCAAAGACCTCTCTTGCTTTCTTTGCCATCGCGTTCATCGTTGAGCAAGCGTTTGTTGACTAACAACCAAATGCCGAGCGAGACACGTGCTTCCTGTTTATACTTGAACGCGCATGCCCAGAGTGCGCGAATGGTCACGTGATATACGTTTTTGGTGGCGTAATGCAGAGGGAGATCTGTTGACAGACGCTTAGGTAAAACGCTAGTGTGGACGTAGATCGTTTTCATGCTAAAACGCCGTTTTAAAACTAAAACGCACTAGTGTAAACGGGGCCTCAGTTATATGCGTTTCTAGTGACACGTTTCTAAAAACAGTTCAAAAGAAAGAACACGCAGTTTATTTTCCTTATTTAGCAAAAGCACACATTTTGTTGTCATTGTGAGTGTACACAAAAAAGTCGACACCCAGCAGATTTGAATGGTGTACAACACTTTCTTTCTGTGACCAAAATCAACAGAGTATTCTTAGTGTCTTTTGCACTATTAAGAAAAAAGATATTATGGTCATGCCGGTGTGATCTGGAGACCTCAGAGGGTTAAAATAAGTTGAACCAACATAAATCTTAAGGTTTATTGGGGACAACTTAATTATTTTCAACCCACTTAAATTTGTAAAAAAGTTAACTTGATCGATTTTTGTTGGGACAAGATGAAGGAATTGTGTTGAATTCAGCATTTTTTTGTGAAGTATCCCATACACATTGTATGATCTTTAAAAGTAATTCATATACATTTGTGTCAGAGTTGCTAATAGATGAGCGCAGTGATTTATAGGAATAACAATGCGACGTTATCACGGGACCTGGGATGGAAACATTTACCAGTTGAATTATTATAAGAGCTATGTTAAGCCTCGGAATAAGTTTAATGCGCACAGATGTTGAAGCTGAAGTAGGGCATTCAGATACAATAGTGCGGTAAGAAGTGTCCCATGGTAAATCCTCTCACATCTCGCTTTTGACACGCAGTGGGAGCTCACAACAACAACACGAGCCCCAGCATGCTAATTACCCGCTGAATGCTCCATCTTAATTGGGTGTTCAATAAAACATGAGCAAGGCTCTTAACGAGACGCAACGATCATTAGTAGGAAGTTGATTACATTGTGTTGATTAATACAATTACTAATGACCAGCAGTGTATGGAGAGCTCCAGATAGGATCCAGTGTGGGAATAAATTCTCTCGATAGATTGTTTGGGTTTCTTGTGCAAGCAATGTGCAAATTATGCAATGGTTTTTATTGGGTCGAATATTTAAAAGGGTTATAGGTGCTTTTTTGCAGGGTATTCTGAGATTAAACTAATTAGCTAAGTGTATTTAAAAGTTTATTGGTAAGACTTTTACTAATTGTAAATAAAAAATATTTGTGAAACGAACTAACATCAGGATTTTGTTTTATTTTAACCATTTTATTTTAACCATTCTGTTGACTGACTTAAAGGGAAAAATGACCACTGACCATTTTAACAGCAGAAAATTAATTAATAAAATAAATATATAATAAAGTTCTGTCTAGTTCTTGAATCTGATTGGCTGATAGCCATGCAATCTTCTGCAAATAACAGAACTCGCCCACATACAGCAACAAGCAGAGGACACTCTACAGTTTGACGAATGTTGCTGTTGTTGGACAACATAATGTACTTTTGAGGCTTTTTAGGAGAGAATGTAGCTGTCTAGATTGCAACTATGTAGTTTATTTATAAAGATAGTGGCTAATTTAAATATTTATAGTTTCTGAGAGAGAGAGAGCGTCCATGGCTATTAACCTGTCATTGAGCAGAGCAAAGACTGTTGATGTTGTCCATCCACAAGATGGCAACAGGACTGCATAATAAGCCCTAACGCCCCATTCACACAGGGCTTCAGCGTCAACGCTTGACAAAGAGCGTGTCTGAAGTTGGGGCTGACGCGACCGTCATAGCAGCGTCAGCCAATGAAATTAGTCAACCATCGGCTACTGTCGGAGCTGGTGTATTTGCATACAGCGATCTAATTGGCTGACGCTTCCGTTGGCGCTTGAAAAGTTGAGAAAGTCCCAACTCCTGAAGCGAGCAACGCGACTGAAGCGGCGCCGACGGATCCAGAATGCAGTTCGGCAACGCCTGACGTCACCCATTCAAAGTGAATGGGAAGCGTTGACGCTGACGCCCCGTGTGAATGGGGCGTTAGAAGAGATAAACAACGCTATTTCTAACTACAGCTGATCAAATCATTATTAAACAGGTAAGTGATATTATAAGTCGATCTCCCTTTTGTATGTTGTAGTGCTGTATTTATACCATAATTGTAGCAGATTTGTACTTTGTTTGTGTTTTTTTTTCTCTTGCTCTGTTCTACCGTATCTTCTTTCAGATTCTCTGGTTCCTTCTATTGGTTGTTTCATCCGCCAATCATTTCCTCTCCGGTTACATCACTCTGATCATGTCCAATAAGCAAAGACTACCCATCATAAAAGCGAGCGCCAGACCCCAGTTCAGCCCTTCTTGTTTTCCTCTTGTGTTTGTGTTGATTGCGTTGCGTTGCAGAATGAAAACCCTACCTGACTGTGTGGTTTTGTTGTTGTCCATTCTGTGTGCAAGTTAACCGTCAGCCATTCATAACATTCCATCTCTCATTCACTTTGTTTACAAGGCTTGGACGAAGCGGAGAGGTAAGAAGGTCATGTGACATACATCTTGCAACACGTATGACTACTCTTGTGTAAAGTACATTAGGTTAGGGGCGAGCGCCACCCCTTGTACTTTTTCGATAGACAGAGTAGATAGATCGGACTCGGAAGACTCTTCGCGTTTGTTATTTTGTTTCATACATTTAGTTAGTTAGATGCTTCTGGGGAGTTAGATATTGTTTGGGTTTTGTTCTTTTCATTTCTTATTTCATTTCTCTTTGTTTATTTTTGATTCATTCGTTGTTTTTGTTTAATTTGGGTATTGTAAATAAAGTCACACATTTTGGTATCTACTTTGGTTGTCTTTTGCACTTCATCCACTGTTGTTATTAATTTATTTGAATTATATAAATGTCAAACCCCACTCTCCCCTAGACAAACATCAAGGGGTTTGTAACAGTGTGAGATAGGACTCACTGATGGGATATAAGGAACGCATCTATTTTGTGTTGGACACTCTTTGTGTAACCCTGAGTTACTTTTTCATCTGTTTGTTTCTAATGGGTCTTCTGTTTTCATTACTGCAGACTAGTTCAGTAAAAAGATAGAAGGAAGACATTATTTAACCCTCAGAGGTTAAATAAAAGGTTTAAATAGCGTTTGTAGTGACACATTTCTAAAAACAGTTGACGGAGAGACAAAAGAAAGAACGCGCACAGTTTATTTTCTTTATTTTTAAGACAAATCATTACCCCAGCATTGGATTAAAAAAAAAATATATATTATTTTTTTAATGAAGGCTGTGCCACATAAAGGGTATAACAATTGTCTTGGGTGTGCATTTTGCCACTATTTCTGCCACTATTAATATAAATGAAAACCATTAACATATGCTTTATATTTTTGTTTTCACAAGCTTTGGAGATTAAATAATAGTCACCTATAGCGTTCATCATGAACCACGACTGCATTGAAAAATGACATAAATGTTTTCAAAGTGCACAGCGGAGGGAACGCAATTGTCAATATGAAGATTGCAAAAACTGAACGGTAAAAAAGAAACAGAACAGTAAAAAATACTTACACGTAACAACAAAAAAAAAAGCAAATTACACGTAACAGAGATGACTTTAATTATTATTTTTTTTAATCAATCCAAGTGTAAATGTTGGAACGTTCGAAAGGAATAGGGCTTAGGGGGGTGGGGGGGATAACGAAGAATAGAACACAGCTAAGAACTATGCTTCTAACTACAGCTCTAAAGGTGTAGTTGCAAGTGCACCAGCTTGCGACACAGATTGCAAATGTTCATTGGAACGTTCATGGAACCTTTGCTAGCAAATAGATGTTTTTTGGAAAAGCGCCTCTGGTTCTTTTGGGAGGATTTGAAGCTAAATATGTGTGTGTGTGTGTGTGTGTGTGTGTGTGTGTGTGTGTGTGTGTGT
>CAIGQQ010005632.1:1385031-1428278 GCA_903798035.1 Danio albolineatus | reverse complement strand
CACACACACACACACACACACACACACACACACACACACACAAAAAAAATGTCTAGCTTTCTTAAAGTATAACTGCTATCCTCCTTTTTTGCTTGACAATCTCCCCATCTCTCATCTCCCCATGCACACATCCAACATTATAACGAAAGCATTCAATTGCTTTCCTAACTTTTTAAGCTCATTTAAGACAAAATGTGTTGTGTTTAAAAGAAAACCCACCAATACAGATATGTTTAAATGTTTATTATCAATATATAGTTATTAATAGAGATTATTATTATTATTATTATTATTATTATTATTATTATTAATATTTGTATATGTCTGTTCAAACATGCACCCAAAACCCAGTGTCCACTTTTCCTGAGTTTGAGATCACATGTACAGAATCAGTTTAGAAACAGCGTCTATTTATCCATATGTAACGAGTCTGACAGTCACGCACCGCTACATGACTGTTCTGAGGACTGCATAGGAGGGTCGACGGCGCCTGTATTGGAAAGGGAATCCTGCCATTTTTTTTTTATTTCAAAGTGTTTATATTTATTTTTTAAAAATGTCTAGCTTTCTCCAAATATGACTGCTATCCTCCTTTTTTGCTTGACAATCTCCCCATCTCTGATATAATATACACTGCACTCGCTATTCTGAACACCTACAGTAGCATCACTTCAACTTCCAGTAAACGTTCCGAATAACCTTTTAATTATGTGTAGACCTTTATAGCGTAAACTCATTTTCCCTCACCTTTAAAAATGCTCACACCATTAGTTTGACACAGCTTTCACTTTGCTGCGCACCGAGAATGAAAACAAACCGCGGTTGATCGACTTTCATGTAGATCAGGTGGCTTCTTCCTGTCTGTGTTGGCGTGTCTCAGACAGCATAAGCTATGGACTAATTGGTGAGACTGATCTACATTTCTCAGGTCACCATTAGTGACGTTGTAGTCTATAAACAATCTACAGACTGATTCTATGTTGAATTTTACCAAAGATGTTTGGCTGGCTTAAGATCTGCAAAAAGCTATTAGCACAACATTGGCTTCATCCTCATAGCTTGGATACTCACAAGTGGACACATATCACGTCTAAAAGTGTGTGGAAAGTGTGAGGTGCATTGCTTCCTTTAGTATTCAATGCGCTTTGCACTCATGCTCTTTTGTTTTTGCTCGGTGCCCATCAACTGTTCTCTGATGACAAACTAACAAACTGTTACAGTTCTGATATAAGTTTTATTTATGGAGAAAATTAAAAAGCACTGGGTGTTAGTGTGTTCTGTGTTTGTCTAAGGTAATTCTTCTACCGAAATGTGTATATTCTATATGAAGTATGAAGCTGATCACTCAGTTCTTGTTATGTGACTCGCAGTGCACTTACAGCATCTTGCAAATAGAGATGTTTTACACTGTGTGCGCATGGAATACATGAGCATGTTGCTCTCAATATGCGCCAGTTAGGCACCTTTATTTAAAATAATGAACTAAAGCTGCAAAAGTCACGATATTTGAACGGACTATTTCACGACAGCCTCACAAAGAGGTCTATGATCTATGCATGGCAAAAAAAATCTGTGGACATGTACAAAAGTACACACAACTACTTCTACTTCTGAGTCTACTTGTGTTTGATGGTGTGCACACACATACATACACACTAGGGCTGCGACTAACATTTTTTATTCAATAATTTCAATGATTAATTTTAATAATCAATCTGTTGATTATTTTTTTATTTATCAATGAATCGGATTAAAAGACAACAAGCAAAGCATTCATTTCTAACCCTTTATTAAAAATTGGAACTACAATATTTAGAAAGTGCACAAACATGTTGATCCTTGAACATCCCTGAACTGTTACAATAAAAAATAATAATAATAATAATAATAATAAAACAAAAAACTATGTAGTTTTGTCCTGTTTTCAATACAAATATCTAAAAAATCTTAAATAAAGATACATACTAGATACATGAAATAGAAATCATGTCTTGTTTTCTGAAGAAAAAAAACACCTCAAAATGAAGTGGTTTGCTTAAAACAAGCAAAAATATTTGCCAACGTGGTAAGAAAAATAATCTTAATGAAATATCATCTCAAACAGAGGTTAATTTCCTAGTCTAGTAATCTTGATATAACATTTTTTAGATATTTGGGCTGGAAAACAACATTACTAAAAAAAAAAAAGAAAAGAAAAGCTTTTTTTGTTTGCATTGTAGTTATACATGACAACAGATGAAAAAATTAATGATCCAAAAAAAGGCGAGTGAATAAAAACATGTCTTTAGTCTTGCAATGCAAAGTAACTATACCACCGCTGCTTTACTAATGTTATTAACCCTTTCATTGCTGAGTTTAAAGGATTTTCTCTGGCCCTGGGAAGGAGTTTCTTTTAGTCAACCATAATTTTACAACGTTCACCTTGAATGTTTCCGTGGCGACGCATCATGTTTGTCACGTGACACACAGCAGCTGTATGACAGATGTATCCATATTATATAGTGTTTTCCGTTTTAATTCAAAATATTAAGACGCTTGCTCATCATGTAATAAACTACCTGATAACGTGTGAGTGTTGTTTAAAAGATGGTTTCAATGATCTTGATCGTGATATTTAACGTGAGATGGGCCAGATTTACTTGTGGCTGAGCGTATTCATAAATAAAGCGGAACACCCAGGATTCAGAACGTAAATTCATCAGATACTCCCCAAATACAGGTACATGCAAGTAAGTGGCTGGTGAACTTCGAAAAGAATAGATTGATATTAGGGTTGGGTCGATAGACGATGCCATTGTCCATCACCGATGGCCGCTGTACATCACAATGCTGAGCTAGCCCCATCGCAGCAGCAACCCGCCCGTGAAAAATACACACTTAGGCATTGTTTACACCCACACGTCTTAGTTTTTAAATGGCATTTTAGAACGAAAATGATCCACAACCACACCGTGACACAGAGACCCTCTGTCATGCGCTCTAGCAAATAAGCATGTCTGAGCTCCAGGCAGTCAGTGGGTACTTTGAGCACAAAACCCCAAAGAGCAGCGCACGTCGGACAGTTTATCAAGGATGTACCGCTGGATCGCGTCTCACTATAGTTGATAAACGTGATATTTAATATCTAATATATAATTTAATTTATTCAATGTGTCACAGCATCAGTACACGGCTTCAAACTTTCGCTTTCACGCTTGTGCTTAGTCATTTTAGTGAAAACCTCAGATACTGTTGGTTGGTTCCTGTTTGTTATACATCTTTTTCACCACCCAAGGTAGGCTACAAATAATTCATTCATTATGAATTAATAAATTATTCATAATTAATTCAATGCCACCTACGACGACAATACCATTGTCCATCGTGCCGTTTCACATTAGACATTGTACGATGCCAAATTGGTCAACATCGCCCAACCCTAATTGAAATGCCAACTGACCCAGCTGGGGCTCAAACCAGCGACCCTCTTGTTGCGAGGCGACATTTATTAATTAATTAGTATTAACAATAGGAATAAGAAAAAGAAGAAGAAGAAGAAGAAGAAAAAGAAGTCTAGAGACTGTGTATTCCTCTATACTTGTCTTGTTGTCTTCCCTTTGTCCATATGCTCCCCCCCAACAGACTGGGAAAAACCCATCGGCTGCTAATTGCCCCAGTCAGCTGTCAAACATATGATAGAATTGCAGACAAATCTCTTATGCTCTGATTATATTCACAGCTATCCTCGTTCACGCTGGGATTATCAGGTTCCTCACCATAAACCATGAAAGAGAAGTCGAGAAAGTGAGAAATAAAACAAGAGGGAAGACGAGCGCGAGAGAGAGAGCACATCATATTTCCAACGGCTGCTAAATATGACCGCATTAATTATAGATTTCTCAGCCTCGCACATTTTTTCCTCCCGGCGGTATTTTTAGAAAAGCGCGAGAGATGTATTATTTCTTTAGGTGAGGTGACAGGTGTCGGGGGGATATGGACATGTTCGTGGAGTTGTCAGCCAGCCGTGCTGCGTCTGTTCGCAGGTTAGGTCGGACAAGTATCTAATTAAATCAGTCTAAGTCTTTATAATCACAGGTTTTTCATTTCAGCATGCATCAGTCATTCCGGATAAGTACACTGTGAAATATAGGCCTACCTAGGGGAGGAGGTGATGAGAGAGAAATGGAAAGGGAGAGACCTGTTCCACATGCCACATTCATATAGTCCACACTAATGTGATGTAATGCTTTAGGACTACTGTATTCCTGTTTATCTGAATGATATTCGCTTAGATTTGGTACTGTGTCTAATTAAGATTTTCACCACTGATTATAACAGTAGCATTGTTTTTTTGCATATGAGTTAATAACTGCACATAAAGCTAAAGTCAAAATTGTTAAAGATCAGCTGGTCTGTTTGAGCGGGCATCTGAATGATCCGCTGATGAATCATCTGAACTTCACAGGTTAAAAAAGATCCAGTGTGCCTGTATCTGTGACAACAAACTCCAATCGTTTGTTTGCTGCAAGCGAAAGAAGAGAGGAGGAGTGCAAAAATAACCCCCAACCCCCATTCAATCTTCATCTTCAGTTGGAAATACTTTATCGTGCTGAAATAAAAGTCCTCAGCAACTTCCTTCACATAGCTCACGTAGATTCAAAACATTCATTCATTTTATTGTCGGCTTAGTCCCTTTATTAATCCGGGGTCGGCATAGCGGAATGAACCGCCAACTTATCCAGCATTTGTTTTACACAGCGGATGCCCTTCCAGCTGCAACCCATCTCTGGGAAACATCCATACACACTCATTCTCACACTCATACACTACGGACAATTTAGCTTACTCAATTCACCTATACCACGTCTTTGGACTTGTGGGGGAAACCGAAGCACCTGGAGGAAACCCACGAAACCACGGGGAGAACGTGCAAACTCCACACAGAAATGCCAACTGACCCAGCCGAGGCTCGAACCAGCGACCTTCTTGCTGTGAGGCGAACATGCTACTCACTATGCCACCGTGGCGCCCGATTCAAAACATCTCATTATAATTTTTAATTTGGGAAAAAATAAATAAATTAATTAGTTAAATTAAATTGCGCTACTGGTTGCTCTCCTGGTGACCTCTTGTGTATGTTTGTGTACAGTGGTCAACAATCATACTGTTTAAACTACTGATTTAAAATAAAACAACACAAATACTGAGATTTTGCTTGGACAACATAATCTTTTTATGTTCAATTCACTTAAACTTGTTAAATCTGAAGTTAATGGATTTGTGTCGATTGTGTGGACAATTTGCAGGGCGGATTAACATGAGGGCCCACGAGAGGAGGGAGCCCTTGATTGGATGATAAATTAATTTGCGTCATGACGTGGGAAATGTCTTGCGTTATGCTTTCACATGTCGATAATGTGAATTCCTTTCGGCTTGCTGCTGTTCAAAAACAGTGATGCCACTAAACTATGGCTTGGAGTGGTTGTAGCTCAATCGGAGTTTTAAATAGCCCTATTTAGTCCCCAGTAAGGGTGAACAGATATCCTGATTTTCTCCAGGAAAGTCCCTTATTTCCCAGGACAGTTCCTTATTCCAGCTCTACCACGAGAACAGTCCAGACAAAGGTTGGCCAACCAAGTGCATCATAGAACAAAACATAAAATTCAAACTGTATCTTTCATTAACGTGCAGTGAGAGAGCTCAGGATAGACGGAATCATGCAGAATGGACTCATAACTGAAGCACGGCTGGGAAAATAAACTATATTATTTTGAATCATGATAACATTTATGTCAATAACAATGATAAGCTCTGGAATTGTTTACTCTATATTAACCTAAGAGCCATTCAGACAGCAGAAATGTGCAACAATGGGAATCTAAAAGTGTGTTGATATTAGAGATGCACCGAATTTTCGGCCACCAACAATTTATCGGCTAGTGCTGTGTAATATGGACAAAATAATCATATTGCGATTTTTGGAATGAAAATTGCGATCGCGATTTTATTTGCGATTTTGGCAACTGTTTTTGCTTTTTCAAACGCGCTACATACACACATTCTACATGTATTCAGTGCACAAGAAGTGCATAACAAAACATTTCACAATGAAATAACAGGATTAAGTTTAATAAATAAAACTGTCTTTAAAACAGACAACATAAAGTAAATTAAGATGAACTAACCTCCACTCTAGTTAAAAACATACTGTACACAGTAGCACTAACTGCTTGATAAACAAAACTGTAATAAATTGTCTTAAAAACAGACGACATGAACAAATAAAGATGAACTAACCTCAATTCCAGTCATAACAGTAATTAAAAACTAACGTAAATCAAAACCACCTATTCGGATCTCCCGCTCAACATCGTCGTGCGCGGAGTGAGCTCTGATTGGTTAACATCTTTCTCCCGCTCAGCTTAGCTGTAATTGCCCGGTGTGCTGCGTCAGCTCTGATTGGTTAACATATTAAAATTATGCACACAAGAACGTGAACAAAAATCTAAATAAACTAATAGACAAAATTGCAGCCTTACGCGATTTAGAAATTGCACGTGCTTAAATCACTTTTTTTTGCAATTGCAATTCATTGCACAGCCCTATAATAGGCCAAAAATATGTTTGGTTCAGTCAGGGTTGGGGTACTCTTTTAAATCTGGTAGCATTATCAGCTTATATTAAAATATATATCGTTATCATTCAATATAGAAAATAATTAGACATTGCATTTTTGCCCTAAACTGAAGCTCTGTCTTTGCCGCCGCCACAGCCATCACCATGCCGCCACGTCTACTGTCATCATGGTAAAGATAAAATAAATCAGTTATTAGAAATGAGTTATTAAAACTATTATGTTTAGAAATGTGTTGGGGAAAAAAAAAAAATCTCTCCGTTAAACAAAAATTGGGGAAAAAAATAAACAGGGGGGCTAACAATTCAGGGGGGCTAATAATTCTTGGACTGAAAACCATCTACTGTGTCAACTGTAAAGCCTCCTCAAGCACAGAAAAAGACCATCCAGAGCACTGAGCATCATACTGAATCTAAACAACGGAGTCTTGTGGATACACAGATGCACAAAACCCCATGAACCCACATCAAGTGCACCATTAGAGCCTTATAGAGAGTAAATGAGACGACCATTTTGGCTCAGACTTGTTCAAACTTCTCTCATGTTGGCATTACTCTGATTATGCCTAATTCCGAATGACGGATCACTTTCCAGTGACTTCAAATGCAATAATAGGCTTTTTTCCAATAGGCTCCTTAAACAAACATACAGAGACCTACACATCTGTTGCACGTAATTACCCATTAGGGGTATTACGCCGAACAGAGCTAATAACACAAAGATTTCATTAACCCACGTCTACCAGGGTTTTCCTGTATACAGGGACTCCGACAGATGCTATCATGTCATTAGAGAGACTCAAAACCAGCTCCCAGAGTCATTTTCTTAATGCCTGAATGAAATTAAAATACGTCTGCGCGGTGATTTAGGATTGTGGAGAGATGGATTTTCTTCGAGGAGAACGTCCTCTGTTACTGGCTTTCACCTTGAGTGGTTTTCTTAGCGGATAGAGTATTTTGTCTACGTATCTGACGCAGGGTGATCAATATCCTGACATGCGGCGACGAAAAACAGGGGTGACATCCTCTCAAAGGAGAGATACGATAACGAACGCTCGTCTCCAGCTCGCTCCATCCAGTCCAACCTGTGTTCTTTGAAGCCTGATCTCTCTCTGTTGCTCTCCGACTTCCTTCGCCTTATTTATTCGCTCTTCTTGTGTTTCCCCTGAAGCCTGATCTGGGCAGATCATCATATCCAGTGATCATCCAAGGTGACATTGATTTGATTGGACTCTCGTGAGTGCTTCTGCTCCTGTTACGGGCCGATGGGCCTCCATCCCAGAAGTTGACTGACAGAGACATGTTGACGAACGCGAACAACTGTATTAGACAGATCCACCATGTCCAGAGATAAAGAGATAACCAGCTTGCAGGGGGATCTGTCCTTCATTTTGAAGCTCCAGAGGCGTCTGGTTTAGAGTCTGACACTCAACTGAGTCTTTAATAACACTTGACCTTTGACCTTTTGTGAATGTAGAAAGGTGAACGAAGATATTTGCACATTCACACTCGTATTCATGATGTGTACTGATTTAAAGACAACACTAAATTAAAGTGACCACAGGGTTTCCGCTACATTCATTCTTCCATGGAGGGGCGCCACACCAAAATTCACTCCGCCACTGCTACATTACTACTCATTCAAAACATTCAGTCGTCGTTGTTTTTTTTAATTAGGGGATTATTCATTCATTCATTCATTTTCTTGTCGGCTTCGTCCCTTACTTAATCCGGGGTCGCCACAGCGGACTTATCCACCAACTTATCCAGCATTTGTTTAACGCAGCAGATGCCCTTCCAGCCGCAACCCATCTCTGGAATACATCCATACATTCTAATTCACACACTTAAGGCCCGTGCACACCGAGACATTTTTTGCTCGCGTTTTCAGTCGACGTTTGATGCCTTGTGACTAAATAAAGGGCGCCAATGTGATCGTGCACACCAATGCGCAAAACGCCAGGTGTAAAAGCGTAATTTTTAAAGAAACGCCTCATGCTCGTTTTTTTTATTTGACGCCCCGCGTCAAAACCTTCTCCACCAATCAGATTGCAACTTTTGTTCACGTGTACGGAGCCGCTGAAGTTACGGTAAACACCCCTTGGAGGCGCTCAAGCGCAAAACTGTCAATGCGAGCGCAGATGCCCAGAGGCGATATGAACATGGAGCTGCTTATTGCACTGGTGAGCAATAATCATTTCTTCATCGCTAGAGCTGCTACTTGAACTATCCATGCTTTACCGATCGCCAACAACAGGCGTGTAAACTTCCTCTTTTCTTCTTCTGTGTAACAAGCGGGTGTCAGAAGCTTGGCGCCACCGTGTGCGCCATCTAACGTCAAGGAGTGATTTTGCATACTATTCTGCTTGACGCCAGAGAAAATCGCTTGGGTTTGAATGCTGAAAAACGTCTCGAAAAACGCTGACGATAAACGCAAACGAAAAGCATCCCGGTGTGTACGAGCCTTTACACTACGGACAATTTAGCCTTTACCCAATCCACCGTGGCATAGGGGATTATAATCACACCAAAACTTATTAAACGGTAAGTGAATTATAACAGTGTGAACTTTTCTTCAGCGTGTCATTTGCTTAACCCTTTAAAGAGACATGCTTGGTGACTGACTGACAGGTGCGTGATGCGTGAGGCTAGCAAACACGGCGCAGCTTCCAGTTAAGATGAACACTGCTTCCATTATTAGATAATGCTTTATAATACTTACATTTTAGATCATGACTTTATCTTGCTGGAGTTTATGGCCGTTTCACTTCAGGATGCATTGATGCCGCTCGGTAGGTCTATTGGACACATTCATAAGTAATCCTAGCAAATCTAACAAATGTTGGAGACATACTTGTTACATTAATGCCCTAAATCGCACTTCAGCAGCATTTATTTGAGTGCGCACAAGAAAACCTGCACTTGAGCAGCATATATTTGAGGGCGTGCAAAAAGTTTTATGCACGAACAGAGGAAACCGGTGCGCAAGCAAAGAAATTCGCATGCTCGTATTACATAAATGCGATCTCGGCTTGTAATACTGCGCTCACGACATTTGTCATTGAAATAACGCCACAGGTAGTTGGTAGATCTGTGTAAAAGGCCCAACAGAGTCCTAGAGTAAAACAAAATCCTAGAGGAAACACTGTGATAAATTTACTGAATAGTATTTATTTTATATATTTACTGAATAATATGTACACTGTTAAAGTCTGTTAATTAACAGTTTCTGTATTTGACTCACAGGGCTTTAGAGCTTATTTACAGATATGAATCGCATCATGGGACATTGATCTTTGACTTTTAATGTTGAGAATTCTGAGAATTGAGAACTCTGCAGTTTAACAAAGAGACGTTTATAGACATTTTAGTAGTTTGAAACTTTTGTAATAAAAAATATATTGTTTATTACCAGGTTTTTGTACTGTCATTTACATCAATGCAGACAATGTCACATCAAACTATTCAAAATGTCAAAAAAAGTCATCAAAAGCTGCTGAAGAAAAGATCAAAATCCCATAACGCAATTCAAAAGCATAAATAAAGAAACACTTTTTTAAACTGTAGTCAATCATTTTATATTATTTAATAATGAATCGTGTAAACTAGTGTGAGCGTAATCAAGTCCAAAAATGTGTGTATATACCCAGCAGGCTCATAAGATGTTAATACTACGTTTGATTTACAATAGGTTGTGATGTCAGGTGAACGAAATTCAATGTCTAGCCAGAGTCTATTTTCGACCATGTTGAAATATATTTTTTTGTTAGAGATATTTTATGTATGATATATTTTTGTTCAAAAATAAATTAAATCAAATCAAATCAAAAGAGTCTAAGGACAACATTATTTTGACGTCCAATAACAACATCAAATGACGTTGATATTTGGTTAATTTTAGGTTGTGTTGGAAAGTGGCAAATATCCAATGTCGAGCCAACATCTTAAACCATCGTCATATTGACGTCAAATACTGACATTTATTTGTCAGGTATGGCTACCAAAATCTAACGTCTTATAGATGTCATATTGGTAACATCCACACAATGTCACACGAAATGCATTTACAGGTATATCGTAATATATATCTATAATCAATACCATGCAGCCCTAATCTGTAGTCATGATTGTATATCACTTCTACAAGCAAATAACATTAATAAATTGGATAAAAATTGTGTAAAACAATACTTAAAAAAAAAAACAAGAAAGAAAAATACTTCACTATTTACGTCACTATTTACTGCATGAAAACAACAACAAGTCGCTAATGCTGCTCCCCGCCTGTAATGTTAATTAAACTATTGAGTAATATTTAAAATAAAACAATAAAGCATTACATTTTCCCCAAAATTTCAATATGAAAAACATTAACACAGGAAAGAAAAGTGCACTCGTCTAACCATTTAATAGTGTATTTTTTAACTATGTGTTGTAAAAAAAACTGGAAAAGGCAGTCATTTATCTCTCCTTCTTTTCAGTTGTGTTTTCTTACTTTTTGTGCTTATATTGCATCTGTAATTCATCCACACTGAACGAAGTCCTGAAACAAATGCTCCAAACATTGTGTTCAGTTATTACTGACATAAATAAAACCAATGTGTGGTTTTTTTGGTGCATAGCGCAGGACGTTTGGAAAGCAAATACATATTATCCATCTGTGTTACATTGTGTCAGTCAGGAAATACAAGCGCAAGAAAATAACATTATGTGTGTGTGTGTTTGTGCATAAGAGAGAGACTTTCTTTGGCGTCACAAACCGCTTTCTGGCGACGAGACGGCAAGAACAGCAGTTCATCAAAACGAGCTGCTTTTGGAGTCTTTGTTTTTTGCTGACAGTGATCTATAATATTATCTACGCCGCTTGGGTTTCATGAAATTACAGAATCTGTTACTTCAGGACTCCTTTTCAAAGCTGTCTGGCATATCTTTTCACCACTAGTTGTTCCAAGGCCTCGTCCTTGCAGCGAGTATAAGTTTGAGAGCTTTGGTAATCTAACCAAGCTTTATAATTAATTGGTTGATGGTTCATTTCCAGGTTTAAGGAATTTAATAAATTGGTTAAGGGCATTTTCACACCTGCCTTTTTTAGTTCGGTTGAATCGCACTAGAGTTCGTTTTCCCTCTTGGTGAGGTTCGTTTGGGCAGGTGTGAACGTAGCAATCGCACTTGGGTGCGCTCCAAAAGCGGACCAAAAAAGCATACCAAGACCTACTTGAAGAGGTGGTCTCGTTACGCTTTCAAACGAACCCTGGAGTGGTTTGTTTGTGGTGAGAACATGATCCAAATTAAACAGACCCAACAACAAAAAGTACTGCGCATTTTTGGACTAATCCAGCTGCCGTGGTCTGATGCGCTGTCCCATCTTATGGGGTGTGGAGGAAAAATATTTGTTGACAGCGCTTTACCATCAATTTTAAACAGAGAGAGAGAAGCATTACCTGATGGATCGTTGGTAATATTTGCAGAAGATGGCCATGTCGCGGTTTAGCAAAATTTATTCAATTAATATTTTTCAAGATGCTAGTGTTCAGGTTAAAGTGCAATTTAAAGAATTAACTAGGTTAATTAGCTTAACAGAAAGTTGGGGTAATTAGGCAAGTCACTGTATAACAGTGGTTTGTTCTGTAGACTGTCAAAAAAAAAAGCTTAACCCTTCAAAACCTGCCATAGAACAATTCCGCCAGGGTATATCTTAGTATTTTTACATGCGGTGCTGTCATTCTTTTGAGTATTTTCAAATGCCATATCAATAAAATCCTTACATCTCCAATTTGATGTTTATGTATGTCATTAATCCATATTAACTAGTTAAATGGCTTAAAAAGTGCAATAAACCACAAAAAAAAAGGTTTTGTTAAACAATTTTTACTAAATACAGAACACAAATGTCAACCTTTAAACTTGTCAATGTAAAAAAACATGCATAAAACACTTTGAAACTATATATAACTTATAAATTCATTTATAAGACACATTTTTATAAACAGTCCGTCAAGAAAAATCCAAGAACAGTGCTTTTGAGAACAATTTGATTGATCCAAAAAATAAAAGGATGTTAAAAAATAAATTTAATAAACATCATTATAAAAATTACACTCTAATTTATTACAATTTATTTATATGGAGGGACATTCAGTGGGGAATGTGAATGTTCATTTGTGCGGTAAAAAATGACATTAACTTTTAAGAGCCATGTTGATTGAGATGAATAAATAAATAAATAAATAAAAGGCCATGCCATTTACTAGTGTAAAAAAATTATCAAATGTACTAACAAGTAAAACATTAAATAAATAAATAAATACTGAAAGCCGCTGCTTCATATAAACAAATAATAATGCCCTTAAAATGATTGAGATTAATTCTTAAAAAAAAAAATAATAATAATTAAAAACTGCTTTTATTCCATATTCTAGCCGAAATAAAACAAATAAGACTTTAGAAAAAATATTATTGGTAATACTGTGAAAATGTGCTTGCCTTGTTTAACATGATTTAGGAAATATTTTTAAAAGAAAACAAAAATCACAAGAGGGTGAATCATTTCGACTTTGTATCATTTCTGAGGAGTGTATTATGGTACTTGATTGCATATGGCTTGGTTATGCAAGACTGTAATTGACTGACGAATTATCAGATTTCTGACCCGAAATATCAAATGTGAAAATGTTTGTTCGGTGAATGTGTTTGAGAGACGCATTTCTGGAGTGTTGGAATTGGCGTGGTGGTTATATACCCAGTGCGAACTCATTAGTATTAGTTGTTGATTGTATGTCAGGTGTGATTTATAGCAGCTTTTGTGTATTTATTTATTTTTATTTACCTTTGCACACACACATTGATATGCATGATATGAAATGAATCACAGAGAAAATAAAGACATATTTGTTTCATTTATAATAATCACAATCTTAATAGACTGAAAATAACGATTCATTGGATTTACAATTTTTTATATGGACTTCACTAAAGAATTGAAGTTTTACAAACTAAATTCGAGAAAAGCACGTGATATGATTGATCGCAGCTGGTAATCAGCAATAATCCAATCGGACTGATCCAAGCCTACAATAAATAGGCCGATTTTGCCTTACTGCCTTATCTTCGTTTTGGAAGACCACTCTCGCTACAAAAAAAACGTTCCAGCTTCTTACAGCATTGCACTACCAAATGTATCGTTATGGAAAAGAACCAATAAACCACAAAAACTTCAGCGAGAGCCCCGCTTTCCCCGAGACTCTAGCTGCAGCTCAACGCCACCCAGCTCCACCAGGACTACAAAACAAGCTCGAAGCAACTGCTAGAGACAAAATTCAACCACAACGGCGTCAAAGATCTCTCTCCGTTCACTTCAACCAGCCTCATACCTTCCCCAGTCTCATCCGAAACATCCAGCATTCAAATCAAATTTTCAGAAAGATCATAGTCCACAAATTCTCTCCAAAATCCCTCAGACACCGATATACAAGCTCCAAGCCACTGCAATAAAGCCGAACTCTTAGCCCTTGTCGTTCCGATGTTTCATATTAGTACACAGCATGCTATAAGGGGGAATCTAACGAAATTTAACGACTCCCCAAAGACTAAACACGTCATATATGCTTTGAAAGCTGAGACTCTCTTGACTTGAATGATTCCAATCGATCGAGAATGTTTAGCTTTCTTGGAGAGATACAAAAAAAAAGTGTAAAAGGATGACAATAACAGTATTATTCATGTGTCACCTCCAAATATACCAGGGCAGCCTGCCCAAGTAAAGTCTATGTGTGGGACGCACTGAGTACACAAGGGTTAAAGATTTAACTAGGTTAATTAGGTAAACTATGCAATTTAGGGTAGGTAAAGCATTGTATGAGGATGGTTTGTTCGGTAGACAATTGAAATATATATATATATTGCTTAAGGGGGCAAATAATATTGACCTTAAAATTATTTTTAAAAAATTAAAAACTGCTTTTATTCTACCCGAAATAAAACAAATAAGGCTTTCTCTAGAAGAAAAAATATAGGAAACACTGTGAAAGAAACCTGAATATGTTCAACATCATTTGGGAAATTTAAAAAATAAATAAATAAATAAATAAAAATAAACAAAAATAAAAAATAAAAATAAATAAAATAAAAATCACAGGAGGGTGAATAATTTTGACTTCAACTGTATATGATCGGGTTTAAAATAACTACATTAACTGATAACTACTTGTTGATCACCAAAGAAATGAATAGGTTTCAAACTAGCCTGATCAATCTCATCATCGAAACAATTTAGTTTTGTTTAAATATATATTTTAGAGGGGCTGCGCAATTAATCGAAGGTGATTGTCATGCACATTTGTCAGTAATGCCGGTTCTGTCAGTAATAAATGTCCAGCGGTTAAAACACAGAGCCATAGTTGGTGCTACGCAGTGTCATGTTAATCGTATGCACAATAGCTGGAAGATGAATTTTCAATGTCACTTACAATAACTATTTTTTACAGAACACTTGTTGCTGTTGTTTTACAGATGTAATAAGCTTTGCAACAAGCCCTAAGCATTATAAAAATCATGGTTACACAGCTGGCTCACGTGGTTTAGAGATTACACATAAAGAGTAACATTAAAATGGCTGTAATATCCTAGCTCAGCCGTGTGTCTCGTCGGATGTGACCTCGACTGCCTCCTGAAAGCTAATCTGGATTCGGTCCAGCCTTTCTTAGACCCTTTTAACATTTCTTTTCATGCCATCCACTGGGCTTTACAATGAAGACCTCACCACCTCGTGTGATCAAGAGGAAAGACAGAAGCAACGGCAGCTGTAAAATCCCCAGAGGAGAGTAAGGAGGTGTGAACGGCTCTGATGTAAGGAGCCACATGGTTCTCAAAAAAAAAAAAAAAAAAAAAAAAACACACACACACACACACACACACACACAGTCGGATTTGGCACAAGAGCTTCTTGAGGGAATATGCCAAGGCTTGTGGGAGACACACTTTGGAAATTAAGATGTGAGTTACGGTAGGAAACAAGAGAAAGATAAAAACAGTTTCCTGACTCCTACTGAGATATGACTTTAATTAAAGGTGACTTTTCCTGGAGTGCTACTGTATAAAGTGAACTGCATTAATATATAAACATTTCAAAACAAACAATGAGAAAGGAGGAAAAAATGGGAAATATATTTATAATTGTGGATGTTTGGAGAATTATTTGATGCACAAGAGATGTTTGAAAAAAAAAAAAAAGAGGCAGCATGGCTCACTATATATATTAGATATATAGAAATGCAAATGATACTTCATAAAATAACAAAATATATAATGATTAGAAATTATCTTGTAGAATTCAGACATTTGGCTCCAGATTTATTTTGTCATATACATTACTATAACAAAGAAATCCAATTATCAGATAATTAAAAAATTCAAAAGTCCAATCAAAATGAAAGGCATAGTTCACACAAAAATGAAAATTGTCTTCATTTACTCTACTTCTGTTAGTTCCAAACCTGAGGAGTTTCTTTCATCTGCAGAATATTTATCAGATAATTAAAATGTAAAAAAAAAAAAGTCCAACCAAAATGAAAGGGATAGTTCGCACAAAAATGAAAATTCTGTCTCGCTAATTACTAACATCATGTGGAATTTAATCTGCGTCTCATTTCGGAGTCTGCTACTGTCTACCGGAGGACGCATTTCGGTCACAGACACATGCTTTCAGAGCCTTTCTGAATGAAATACGCTGTTTTCCACCAAAGCAACACAGGGTGCTAAATTATAATTGGCTAAACTGGCATTGGGCGGGTTATAGGAACCAAAACAAAGACAGCGTTCTGGCACGGAAAACACATTTTCAAAGCAGAATATCTGACTTCAGCAATGTTTTAGAGATAAACAAGAATGTTCACTTACAGTAGCATGTTTCTGAAATATCAGCCAACATATTATGGTATTATTAAGCTTAAGATGACTCGTTAAGAAGCTTTTAAATGTCACTTTAAGCTGAATACTAGTCTCTTGAAAAATCTAGTAAAATATTATGTGCTGTCATCATGGCAAAAGATAAAATAAACCAGCTATTAGAAATGAGTTATTAAAAATATTATGTTTAGAAACGTGTTGAAAAAAATCTGTTAAACAGAATGAGGAAAATAATTTGGTAGGGCTAATAATTCTGAGCTCAACATCACCATCAACAGCATTTTGTTCTCTGCAGAGACAGATGGGGGAAACATTTAGAAACCCCCCAAAATGTAATTCAGAACAGTTGCGTTAACAATAGTTATGCAAAACATGCATGAACAGATTGTCTTGTGTAATTTAAACATTTTCATGAAGGTAAAAGCTATCCAGGCCATGTCTAGTTGAAAAATGAAGACAGAGCATTTACCAAATTTATGTCAAATGACCAAATCTGTCTTAATTACGCACCATCTGCTGTGTCTTTTGTACTGAAATACTGCATGAAATCATTTATTCCTTGATTAGTTGAAGTTTAATATCTGGGCTCAGTCAAGATCGTAAACCCATCACAATACATCATGCGTCTGATTTACAACGCAGGAGTCACAATATCACCGTCTATTTCCCTGATTCCAGATCAGTTTAGACTGATGATGTGGAGGTCTTTCTCTCAGAAGGATGAATCATTGCAGCATGAAGAACAGAATTTCCAGCCCATTTCCTCCTTTCGATTGTACCGTTATGTTCAGCCCCATAATAGATTGTTGTGTATCATAAATCTCTTCTTTTCCTCCTCCATCTGAAATCTTTTGCAGAGTATAGTTCATATATTGCACGAAATTTCAAATTTGCCCCAATTTAGAACCTAGATACACAGCTGAAGAATTATTAGCCTCTCTATGTATTTTTCCCCAATTTCTGTTAAACGGAGAGAAGATTTGTAAACATAATAGTTTCAATAACTCATTCCTAATAACTGATTTCACATAATAAAAGTCCATAATATTTGACTACATATATTTTTAAGAAACTAGTTTTCAGCCTTAAGTGACATTTAAAGGCTTAACTAGATTAATTAGCTAAGATAAGGCAATTAGGAATCAGAATTAGGCAAAAAATAGATCATTGTAATTGTGGTTTATTCTTTAGATAATCAAATAAAAACATTGCTAAGGGGGCTAATAATATTGACCTTAAAATGGTTTTTAAAAAATTAAAAACTGCTTTTATTCTAGCCAAGATAAAACAAATAAGACTTTCTCCAGAAGAGCAAATATTATAGGAAATACTGTGAACAAATTCTTGAATATTTCCTCATTTGGGAAATATTAAACAAAAAAAAATCATAGGACATAAATAATTTTGACTTCAACTGTACATTATCGAAGAATTAAACACGCAATATGTTTTATTGCCTTTTTGTTCCAGTCAGTCAATGAAACGGTTTGAAATTTGCACAATAAGCCTCACAAAATACCAGCCATATGTTGCATGAATAAATATTTGGCAATGGCCAGAAATCCATTCATTCATTCATTTTCTATTTGGCTCAGTCCGTTTATTCCGTTTATTTATTATCTGAGGTCGCCACAGCGGAACCACCAACTTATCCAGCATATGTTTTATGCAGTGGATGCCCTTCCAGCTGTAGCCCATCACTGGGAATCATCCATACACACTCATTCACACACATACACTACAGGCAATTTAGCTAACCCAATTCACCTATGCCACATGTCTTTGGACTTGTGGGGGAAACATGAACACCCGAAAGAAACCCACGCCAACACAGGGAGACAATGCAAACTCCACACAGAAATGCCAACTGACCCAGCCGTTGCTCGAACCAGCAACTTTCTTGCTGTGAGGCAATCGTGCTACTCACTGCGCCACCATGACACCCAGAAACACATTGTATAGGTCAAAATTACTGGTATTTCGTATGCCAAAAATCTTTACAATATCAAATAAAGATCATATTCCAAGAGATATTTTGTAAATGTCATAATCTAAATATATCAAAACTAAATGTCTGATTTGCAAGTTCCACCTTGTGTTCAACTTTAAAGATTATTTTCTCAATAATTAGATTCTTTTGCACCCTCAGATTCCAGATTTTCAACTTGTTGTGTCTTGGCTAAATATTGTCGCATTGCAACATACCATTTACACACATTAATAAAAATTTTATTCATTCATCTTTCAGATGATGTACAGATTTCAATTTCCAACATTGGAATGTTTCATCTTCAAATAAATAATTACTAAATAAATAAACAAATAAACAAATAAATAAATAAATGGTCATGGAACAAACAAGAATTTCTCAAACTCATGCATAAAATCGCACACATAGGTTAAAAAAACCATAATAATAAACAATATTGGTAGTATTATTATTATTATTTATTTAACTTGACCACAGAAATTCAATTTTTTGTGTTCACTGTAAAAAAAAATATCGATAAAGTCAAAACAATAACTATTTTTATGTTGCTTTAACTTATTTTAAAAAGTTAATCAGGTTTCAAGTTTAACTTAATATGTTTAGTGAAATTGAATTGATTTAAGTTGAAATGACTACATAAGTTGATTGGATTACTCAAAAAAGTAAAGCAGCAAGATTTTTTTACAGGACATTTGAGATAATAAAGGCTTTTACACAATGTGCCAAATATACGGGGTCCAAAGATAACCACTCAATCCTCCAAACAGGCTCCGGAGATAGCCAAGGCTTTCTGAAATGCTCTGAAACGATGTCGAGAGATAACTGAGGCTAAACATAATGCTAGGAAATGATGTCCGAAGATAACCATGGCTTTTCAGAAGGCTCCGGAATAAAGTCCTAAAGATAACAGAGGCTCAACATGGTCTACAACTGCCCCAGAGAAACATTTCACTGTGACAGTAAAGAGTCTTGGATATTGTTATCAAAATTAATACATTTTGTTATGCTGAGATTGTTAAAAGGGACATTATGACCCTCTGAATAAGATGCAAACTAAATCACTGATGTGTCTCCAAAATGGGTCTGAGTTTCAGCTCCAAAGACCCCATGCAGACAATTAACTAAAGCTTGTCAAGTTTGCCCCTTTTGGGTTTAAATAAAGATGTTTGTGTGCATGTCCCTTTAAATGCAGACTGAGAACTTCAAAAATACATCATAGTAAAAGCAACTTAGGCTGATTGTGAAAATGTACCCCCGTATACATTTATGGAGATCGCGAATTTTGTAGCCAGAGCTACGTATGGCTGTATTTCGTCTTTTAAACGAGCTATACCTCCATGTGGACGGCTTTTCTGCTGTTACCAGTTTGCAAAGTGGCTCGCCTTGTACGTCGGAGGACTTGAGACACAGAGAGGAGTTGAAAATGGCTATGGATTCGAGTCTGGTGAAGAATGGTTCCAGAAAGCAGGTAAAATAAAAACTAAAGGCAAAAAATTAAATAAACAAGTAAATAACAGGGTGAGAACGTGGTAAGATCTGAAAACATGGTAAAAATCAGTCGGCCGCGAGGAATGTTTTTTTGGTTTACTTATGAAAACACTGTCGGTTGGGTTTAGGGAACGGGGTGGGCAGGGGGAAATCAGTCGGTCAATCGACAGGGGCCTCTGGTGGATTTACACCAGAAAAAGCAGGTGCGAATGGCACTCGCGAGAGATCTGAAAAATCTTACACAGTAGCTTCTGGTAGATTCGCGAAAACAAAAACTGCACAAAAATAAATAAATAAATAAAAAAATTACATACATGCACACATGTATGCAGGGGTACATATCAATAATGAGCCTTGTTGAATTAAAGGTTTAGTTCAGACAATGAAAATTCTGTCATTAGTTAGTCAACCTCATGTCCTTATGATCTCCTGAAACCTTCGTTCTTCTTCAGAACATAAATTGAAATAATAAAGACCCGAAAGCTTCTACTGACAGGAAGCATTCTGAGACTTTTAAAGTCCAGAAAGGCAACCAAAAACTTTGTCAAAAAGTTATACGATAGTTCAGTTGGTCAACTGTAATCCTACAAAGCTTCAAGAACACTACTGTGCACCAAAAAGACTGTAAAATATCTTACAGTCGTATTTATAGTTTTTTGGTGCACAAAAAAGTGTTCTTAGAGCTTCCCATTATTATAGTTGAACTACTGAAATACATAGAAGATTTTGATATCATTTCTGGATTCTTTTCTGGACTCTAAATTAGGCATGGTTGGATAACCGTTTTCAAGGCATACTGCGGTTTGGAAAAGTCAAGGTTTTAAAACCGCCAAAATTATTAAAACCGCCTGTAATACCGTTCCTAAGGTATTATTTTATTCTTTTTTTAAAATAATTTTAGTTTAGTATTTTTAGTACACCTATATGTCCAGCAGAAAAAATATCCATGCCGTTTTAAATTGTAAAGAAATCAGTGTTTTTTTAAATTATTTGGCCTGACATGTTTACTGCTCAAAAATATTATAAATCTTTCCAAAAATAAAACATATTGTGTTCAAAGAGGAAACAAATTATTGTTTTTTACCCAGACATTTAAAAATAATATATTTTAGAGCAGTAAACACAATATCGTGATACCGTGAAACCGTGATATTTTTATCCAAGGCTATCATACCGGTAGAAACTTATACTGGCCCATGCCTACTCTGAATGTCTTGTGATTGTTGTAGTTGTAGACTGTTGGAGGATGAGAGAGCTCTAGGGTTTTATCTAAAATATCTTAATTTTAGGCTCTGACGATTAACTGAAGCCTCAGGCAATTGGAACAACATCAGGGTGAATAATTAAAAATTGAAATTGAATTGAAAAAAAAAAATCAACAATACTACTTCCGTCATTCTGAATGGCTGCACGATATTAGAAAAAAAGTGTTTTAGTGATATATTGCATAACTTCATAATATAACTCTATTTGAAAAGAATTCATGATTTACCATTGATTGGAATGATTTTGTAGGGGAGAGCATCTGCATAAAAAAAATACAAAATTATACAAAAAATATGAAACTAAATAAACATTAAAAGCACAAATGAAAACAAGAGTGCAAAATAAATACCAAATGGTTTCAATTTGCTTGAAATGGTGCAGTCAGAGGCCTTAAAATCTCATCCAAATTAAAAAAACGTTCACACAATTAGATTATAGTTACACTCTGTAATGACTCCACAGGTCATGTGATCTGAACAGTGGTTCCTGGTTAATTATAATACCAACTTGACAGTGCAGATCCTGCGATTTGACTATTGCAGATTCGACATCGATGCTAAAACAACATACTGTATTGCACAGTTCAACTGAATGGTGTGTTTTTCCACATGCTTTCAGAGAAAGAATAAAAGAAAATGTCATTTTTTCACATTTTCTGACTTGCCAGATGCACCAAAGACCTGATTATAGCACTTAAACACTGAAAATCTCATTTTCATAGCATGTCCCCTTTAATCATAACCTCTGGAATTCGTGTAACTGTCAAGCCTAACAGGCTTCTTTCAGGCCTTGCTCAGATCTAGACATCTGTAAGCATTCAGGCCGGTTTGGACAGGGCACATATCAAACAGCAAAAGACGTCAGATCATGTGAAGACTTTACATGAAGCCTTGGGCTGAGTCTGACACTGGCCTCTGACCTCTTTAAAGAGAATCTGAGGGTTTCGCTGCCAGAAAGAACGGCCCTGGAGGGAAGGAGTCATTTTTATGCTCTGCTGGAAGGCATCGCTCTCACTCTCCATCTCATGCTCGCCTTCAGGCAAGAAACACAACAAGAGTGATGGGATAGAGGAGGCCAGGGACTGTTTTGTTTCAACGTCTGTAACTCGGCTTCTATTTTCTTCGGGTTGTGTGTCTCAAACGTTGAAATAATATTCCTATATTTGAGTGCATCTCATAAAGAGGGACCCAGGGCACATTTTCCACAAAAAAAAGAGAGAGAGAGGTCATCTCATTACTGTAAAATAAAATAAAAAATAAACACAGACACACACGTGTTCCTTCATCCCAATGGGGACACTCATTGAGATAATGATGTTTCTATTATACAAACTGTATATTCTGTAATTGTACCCCAACAGTACCCCTAAACCCATATTTTACATTTTCAAAATACATCATTCTGTGTGATTTATAAGCATGTTCACACATAGGGACCTCAATTTTAGTTCCTATGGGGACAAGTGCCCATGAGTCTGTGTGAATTCAGCTTTAAGTGCCCACAATAATCAAAAATAAATTATTATATTATATTTTATGATGTACACTACAAAGTCTTGTCGCTTATCCAAGTTTTAGGAACAACAAATAATAACTTGACTTCTAGTTGATCATTTGGTATCAGAAGTGGCTTATATGAAAGGCAAAGGCCTCTGGATTACGCTTATTTTACCAAAATAAAATATGATCATGCCTTGATTTTTTAAATTATTTAATTAGGACAGTAAGGTCTGACTTTGCTTAAACAAAAATCGTGTCACTTAACAGAAATAATGTCCAGTATAGAATATAAAGTCATCGTGCAGTGGAAAGAGAATTAACAATGTGTATGACTCCCATGAGCTTGGAAGACTGCATCCATATATCTCTGCAATGACTCAAATAACTTATTAATAAAGTCATCTGGAATGACAAAGAAAGCGTTCTTGCAGGACTCCCAGAGTTCATCAAGATTCTTTGGATTCCTCTTTAATGCCTCCTCCTTCATTTTACATGCTCAATAATGTTCATGTCAGATGACTGGGCTGGCCAATCCTGGAGCACCTTGACTTTTTTGCGTTTCAAAAACTTTGATGTGGAGGCTGAAGTATGAAAAGGAGCGCTATCCTGCTGAAGAATTTGCCCTCTCCTGTGGTTTGTAATGTAATGGGCAGAACAAATGTCTTGATACCTCAGGCTGTTGATGTTGCCATCCACTCTGCCGATCTCTCGCACGCCCCCATACTGAATGTAACTCCAAACCATGATTTTTTCTTCACCAAACTTGACTGATTTCTGTGAGAATCTTGGGTCCATGCGCGTTCCAGTAGGCCTTCAGCAGTATTTGTGTTGATTGGGATGCAGTTCAACAGATGATTCATCAGAAAAATCGACCTTCTGCCACTTCCAACAACAAGGCTTTTGTCAGATGGTATATTATTATATTGTTTTGTGCATTAGTTTACTGAAAATAAAGACATATTTTTTTAAAACATGCAAATTCTACATTAAATTTTTTTTTAATTTTCTTAAAGATTAATTTATTATATTTCATTAAAAATGTGATGACAGTAAAACTACAAAATAATATTATTAGAAAAAAATGGAACCAAACAGACAAGAACTAGAACTAGACTAGAACAGAATAGGACAATTATTGTTAATAATATAATAATAATAATAATAATAATAATAATAATAATAATAATAATAATAATAATAATATTAATAATAATATCAAAATGGGAAAAAAAGCTAGTATACATACAGTAAATTTGTATTTATTAGTTCAGATTTTTTGCACTCTATACATCATGTTCTCAAACTCTGCTCTATATCATAACTATATACATTTGAAAATGATATTTAAATAAAATCCACAATGTTCCAACCCTACGCGTTCACTGTCTGTACTTGTTCAACATTACAAGAGTTTCAAATTTATAACACAGCTTTCCTCTATTCAACGAAAAATCGAAAAATAAGCAAACAGACACAAAGAAAACACCATGCACAGATAACGACACCACAAATATCTAAAGCAACCAAAAACTTCATGTACACAGAAGCACACACAGAGGGAATTCACTTGAAAGCCAAGGAGAAATCCTCCCAGGAGAAAACAGCCCATCTCTTTTTGCTCACATTCACTCGTGATAAATCAAATTCGCCATATTGTGAGCTCCTCACAAATGTTTCCCCTTTCGCTACTACTTCATCACTCACGACAATGCGACATGCCGAGCTGATAATACGCCAAACAGGCTAGCTCAGGTAAAATAAATCTAACACTATTTTCAAGTCGGTGAATTTGCATTTGTCTATTTAGCAGAGCCATCAGTGTGACGCTTTACATATGAATATTAACAAAGATAACATCTGCCGAAAACTCCGCAGTAACAAGACACAACATGACAATACGCAAAATTGAGCTGCGTATCCGAGTGCTTGTCATGAAGAAGTGAATAGCAGGTATGAAATTGAGGGTGTGAACTCATTTTGAGATGCCGTAGTCTGCGTTTTGTCTCCACACGCAGCTTACACTCTTGTTTGCTGGGAGCCAGTCTTGGCCGCATCTACAACATTATCCCGGACACCCTTCAGAGCTAAAGAGAGACTTTCAAAAGAGCAGGGACTGCTGACGGAGAGACTTTTTTACAAGCTAGCGCAATTTCTCCGCCACACGGAGCGCCAAAGGTGATAAAACGAGAGTCAGTCATACGTAATGATGGAGATGTCAGACATGGCGGTTCATTGCTTTTGCGACACGAAGGGAATCGTAATGAGGCTTTGTTGTTGTTGGTAATTAGCGCGATGTGGCTATCTCTCGTTTAGAGGTGATAATATTAGGCTACATTTCACTTAGGCTTCCGTTTAAATGGATATTTCTCCAGTTTCACATTACAAGTAAAAGCAACATGGAAATATATTACACCCAATACAGCAGGGAAAAAAAGTATTGAGAACATCACCATTTTTTTCAGAAAACATATATATAAAGGTGCTGTTGGCTTGATATTTTCCATGGATGTTGGTTACAACCAAAGAAATCCACATATGCAAATAAAACAAATCTAGTCAGTTTACTAATTAAGTTATGTGCATCAAAAGGAAATGGCGCAGGAAAAAAGTACTGAACACATGAAGAAAGGAAGGTGTAGAAAGACATGGAAAGCTCAGACAGCAGCTGAAATCTCTCAGTAGTTATTCAGCAACCCTCTGCCCTTCGTCATTGTAAATTAATATTTGCTGCTTCAGTCCAACATCTACATTAGCAGGATGATGAAGATGAAACCAGAGTGGACATTTCAGGAAACCAATGATCCAAATCACAGCCAAGGAAAGATGCTTTCAGAGAAAGAAAATCAAGCTGTAGAATGGCCTAGCCAATCACCTGACTTGAAGCCAATAGAAAATACAAAATAAAGATCAGATTTGACAGACGTGAGACCACAAAGCCTTTAAGATTTTTACATTCTGTTGAAGTCTGTGGAATAAAGTCAATAAATAAAATAAATACACACACACACACACACACACACACACACACACACACACACACATATATATATATAAAAATCACACCTGAGCAATGCAAATGACTTCATTCTCCACATTCTCTATATGAGAGGTACCTTTATATAAAGTGTTAAATACATTTTAGTAGTTCAGTAATTTCTCCTTATCATTCTATTGTTATTACAAAACTAATTTTTCAAATTTTTATTTTTATGTTTGTATTATTCGGGTTTTTAACAATATTTAACGGCCCTTATTTTATGTTTTTTTTTTCAGCACCCCAGCTGCCTGAAATAAACCGTAAAATTACGGATTTTTTTAGTGTATTTAGAAGCATTTATTATAACAAAGAGGACTGCAAAACAGGGACCTGCACAACAGTGGTGTAAAATATTGAATAGTTGATATTCTTGTAATGATTTTAAGTAAAATACAATTGCTTACATATAAAATTGTGGCTTGAAAATAAAATTCACTATTACCTAAACTCATGTCACGTATCTTACTGTGACAAAAAAAATATTTGTGTCGTTTTCAGCTTAAAAGAGCATATGAAAAACTCATTTTTTACAACTTTTTTTTCTAATGCATTCAATCAGACATGCGGAATGATATAAAAAAAGATCATTCGCTGCTTTTATTGTACATTTTTAACTGTTTTACACTTCTTCGATAGCATTAAAAAAAAAAATCAGTCTAACAAGGCTACAGCCCTTCCTCCTGTCTTCATAAATGTTGGTCAGTGATATTCAAAACCAGAAACAGGAGAGAGAAGACAGGAAATGAGAGCACATTGCACAGGTTTCAGGCAGCATTTCTGGTGTATGTGTGTGTGTGTGTGTGTGTGTGTGTGTGTGTGTATATATAAGAGTGCGTGTTTCTGGGGTTTTCAAGTCCTTGATCAAGGGTAATGTCAAATGTTCCTGTTTGTCACTGTTGACTCTGTAGCGTGGACAGCAAAGGCCGTGTAAGCAGCAGTCTGAACATGCTGAAATGCTGAGGCTTGATTGATACGGTGCCAAAACCCATTGCGTACTTTAAAAAAAAAACACTTGGTTTTTCCTCACAGAACTAAACACGCATAAGACAAAACAAATCTGAAGCTAAATAAATGCAGACAAACCTCACAATTACCTTAACGCATGACCAGACGGACCACATGAATTACCATGCTACAGATGTGAAAATCAAAGCAGCGTTATAATTTGATTTCTGCGCACAGCACACAATTGCCGTATTTGAAAAGCAACCCTGTATTCTCAAGTTCTGCATATCCCATCTTGTTTTTCCGTAATTCAGCAACCGAACGCTGCCTCCACATTTCTTCATTAACTCGGGTTCCTTCATTTAAAAATCACTCCCTCTTGCTTTTGAATTGAAATGACTTCCATTTGAAGGAGCCGTTTTCATTATAACTACTGACTGTCTCAATCGAGTATGGTTTTTTGATAGCCTTAATCCTTTTAAAACAGTATAATGGTCATATATGAGGAGAAAAGTCTCAGAGGAACACAAATAAAGCTGGAATACAAAATCAAGCCTTTCAATTTACATATTTCTAATTTATGAAGCCTCCAGTTTGACTGGCTATTTTGTGACCTGCAGGCACAGAGATAAGGAAAATGACTGATATTTTTTTTTCTGTTATCTCTTCATTGTATTTCTCTCTCTCTCTCTCTCTCTCTCTCTCTCTCTCTCTCTCTTTCTCTCACACATTTATTTTTTTTCTATCTCAATCTGTCTCTCTCTCACTTTTACATAATTGAAAATGCTTTTGTTTAATCTTTGAAGACGGAAGTTTGTTGTGAATTTTAAAAGATGTGTACAGCCTTGCCATGTTTGTACCCTCGTCGTCTCATGGACACTGTACACAAAATCCATAAATTTGCAGTTTTCTATGGAGCCAGATCAGTCTCAAAAATAAAATGTTTGCAAAAATAAAACTCAAACATCCACAGCACAATTCACATGTACAAAATCCAATTTGTAAATTCAAAACACAATTTGTGAATTCACAAGAAATAAATCAGAAATATTTCCCAAGATGAATTGGATTTGCGTATTTATAAATAGTGTTTGAATTTATGAATTAGATTTGCATTTCTATGAACGTGTTTCTATGTTTTGAATTTTTTGCGAATTGTGTTTTCGAATTTCCAAATTAGATTTGCGTATTTATGAATTGGATTTTGAACTTACAAATTGGATGTGTGTATTTATGGATTGCACTTTGAATTTATGAATTGGAATTGCGTATTTATGAATTGCGTTTTAAATTTAAAAATTGTATTTGCATATTTATGAATTGTGTTTGAACTTATGAATTGGATTTGCATTTCTATGAACGGTTTTGAATTTTTTACGTATTGTGTTTTCGAATTTCCAAATTGGATTTGCGTATTTTTGAATTGTGTTTTGAATTTCTGAATTGGATTTGTGTATTTATGAATTGGATTTTGAACTTACAAATTGGATTTGTGTATTTATGGATTGCGTTTTGAATTTCTGAATTGGAATTGCGTATTTATGAATTGCGTTTTAAATTAACAAATTGTATTTGCATATTTATGAATTGTGTTTGAATTTATGAATTGGATTTGAGTATTTATGGATTGTGTTTGAATATACAAATTGGATTTGTGCATTTATGATTTATGTTTGAATATACAAATTGGATTAGCATATTTATGAATAGTGTTTGAATATACAAATTGGATTAGCATATTTATGAATAGTGTTTGAATATACAAATTGGATTTGTGTATTTATGAATTGTGTTTTGAATTTACAAATTGGATTTGCACATTTATGAATTGTGTTTTGAATTTAGGGGAGTTTGAGCTCAGTTAGAAGTTTGAGCCCCTGCTGTTTGAAGGTAAAGAACAATTAGGGATTGTTATGAAAAGATAATTACTTACTAGAAGCATGTCTATATTGCCTAATTGGATTAGTCAATTAAGTTAAGTTGCGTGTTTTTGGGAGGAAACTGGGAGAAACCCACTTGAACACGCTGGGAACATGTGAACTCAGCACAGAAACGTCGACTGTCTTTGTAAGGACTAGAACCAGTGATGTTCTTGCTGTGGGGCAACAGTGCTAACCACTGGGCCACCGTGCCACCCAACTAGGAAAGGAGGAGGAGTAGGGGAGAATGTGGGGGTTCTTCAAAACGAAGATGACTATGGTATTGAACTTAGGTTATTTATGGTGACTTAGGAATCGTCTGATTGGTGAATCGTAAATTGGATAATGCAGGACCAGCTGCGAGCAATCATAAGCACATTATCCTGTCGATATTAGTTCACAACAAACTAATCATTGCATATCCTGCAATGTGACTATTGCGAATGATCACATTGCGGTATCGATGCTGAAACGATATATTGCGCAGCCCTAGTCACCACGTTCGATCCAGATAAGTTAACTTAGCTCAAAATATTAAGTTGTGATAACCAATAGGCTTCATTTTTTACAGTGTACCTGAAAGTCTCCTGGTCTCTTCTACAATTCACAACAACCTGTAAGGGCGTGCGGTGGCCGTAGCAGGTCCATCATCCCTGTGACATGGCAGCTGCAGCCGGGCCCTCGTCCTCGGGCCCCAATTAGGCCGTGCCGTCCAGAGCGGGCTCCCCAGAGATGGCGTCTCTCCCTGAGGATTGGAGCAGATCTGGCAGCCTCTGACGCTGATGAGGGCGAACAGTAGCTGAAGGGGAGGGCAGTTAGAGCTGCAGCCTCTGAGGCCTTGTACATTTTTTTTTTTGAGAATAAATGCCATTTTCGTTTTGTTTTTTTCTGTGCGCCAGACCACCAGTACAGTAACAGCTCATGGCTTCGAGCAAAGTGAACTAGTCGAATCAAACTGTGGGTTTAATAAGTCACTTTCTTTTTTCTTTCCTTTTTTTTTCAGCTTGCTCTTATTCTGTTTGTTTTCTTACTTTTGGTGGAACTTTAGACACAAGATTTATATAAAACTCAAACAAATTGGCTTATATAAAAAGCAAAGCCCTCTAGATTACAAATTACTTTACCAAAATAAAATATGATCATGCTTTCATTTTGAATGATTTAATTAGGACAGTAAGGTCTGACTTTGCCCGGACAAAAGTCTTGTCACTTAACAGAAATAATGTACAGTATAGAATATAAAGTCATGGTGCAGTGGCAAAAGAATTAATATTGTGTATGACTCCCATGAGCTTGGAGGACTGCATCCATACATCTCTGCAATGACTCAAAGCCATCTGGGATGGCAAAGAAAGCGTTCTTGCAGGACTCCCAGAGTTCATCAAGATTCTTTGGATTCATCTTCAATGCTTCCTCCATCTTACCCCAGACATGCTCAATAATGTTTATGTCTGGTGACTGGGCAGGCCAATCCTGGAGCATCTTGACCTTCTTTGCTTTCAGGAACTTTGATGAGGAGGCTGAAGTATGAGAAGGAGCGCTATCCTGCTGGTGAATTTGAATCTCCTGTAGTTTGTAATGTAATGGGCAGCACAAATGTCTTGATACCTCAGGCTGTTGATGTTGCCATCCACTCTGCAGATCTCTCGCACGCCGCCATACTGAATGTAAACCCCAAAATCATGATTTTTCCTTCACCAAACTTGACTGATTTCTATGAGAATCTTGGGTCCATGCGAGTTCTAGTAGGCCTTTTGCAGAATTTGTGATGATTGGGATGCAGTTCAACAGATGATTCATAGGAAAAATCTACCTTCTGCCACTTTTCCAAATGATCAACTAGAACTTTAATCTGTCATCAAACGATTTTTGTTCTTAATAATATACCTGACAAATATGTTTTATTGGTATATACACTATTGTTGGACCGATGACATTTTAGTAGGTGCTTCTGTAAATCACGTTGAGATGTCATTATTTTTTTGCTCTGAAAAAAAGTAATTAAAGGGACACAATACATGGTTTAAGGTGAACTCTGGGAAATTGGTGCGCGCGAAAGCAAGATAATCTGTCTGTCTCCTTGTATTGTTTGACATTTGGCACAGCAGATTTAGAAACATGGCCACACTGACATTTCACATTTCATTTTTTCCTCTCACTACTACTGCGTTCTGCCTTCATGTTCCTCCTAATAAAGTAGGGTAGAAACTGGATGAGAGGTCAAAGTTTGATTCACTGTTTGCTAGGATTTACAACATTTCACCGTGAACTTTCTGTCTGCAGTACTGTCGAATTCTCAGTCGTTTCATCTAAAGCTCTCGCTGACGACACGGGTCATTTGTAAAGAGGTTAAATTTAAAAGGAGACTGATGGGCCTGTGTTGCATAATTTAAACACATCTCAAAGAAAGTAATAAGCCTGGGATATTTTGGGATCTTCTGAGTTGAGAAAGGATGTGCAAGATATTTGTTTAACAGAGGAAATGTAAAAATAGTATGGTTTCTCCATTTCAGGTGGATTAGCATATTTTCAGCTCTTTAAACACACAAACAGCATTTATAAAGGACTGTACATGTTAGTCTAATTTATTCTGAGTGTTTGTAAGATGTTTTTTTCAAAAGATACTACAAAAACGGTCGGCTCTTTTTATTGTCATTTGCATTGGTTTACACTGTGCGCTCCTGCGTTTGTCCACAATCATGGCCAAGCAACTCTCCTTGAGGTGGATTGCTGCCTGATCTCATGATGAATCATAAGTATTTTACGTTTTGTCAGTTTAGTGGCTAATTCATCTTCATTTGCAAGATATGACATAGTATGCGATGATAAAAAGACAATGGTGTAATTATAAAAATAATATAATATAATAATATGTGTCAACAACCAGCCTGTTTGGTGTCAAAAATTAACTAAATTAAATGTACAATTGTGATTTTTTTTTCCATAAACAATCTATTTTAATGCTTCTAATTATAAAGTCATAATATGGCTGAATTACAGTTTACAAAATTAAAATGTATGCTTAATGTATTTTGCATAAATAAAAATGCAAGAATCTGAGTCCGCATTGTTTGTCTTAAGGTGAAAAATTGGTCCATTGGTCCAACTTAATCTAAAAATACACACACAAACAAACAAGCTAATAATCTGATCATTTGATTGATTTTTTCTTTAGTTTTAATTAAGTGTCTTATTTTTTTTACTGAACGTAATAAAACAAACTATGTTTTAGAGCTATCTTTTAAATTAATCGCCCTATTTTGTGAGAGTATAATAAGACTTTAGCACCAGATAATGTAAATATATAGTTTACTTTAATATTTTAAGCATTATCACTTTCTTACGCCTTATTTTAACTTCATAAAATATTTCTAAAGAAATAATGCAACGATTATACATTAAACGTGATTAACAGTTAAAATAAACTGTGACAGAAGGCATTAATGGAGCCAGATCAGTCTAAAAAATAATACATTTACAACTCAAAATTCACGTTTACAAAATTTCTTCGTAAATTAAAAACAAAATCCATAAATAAGCAAATCCAGTTCAGAAATTTGAAAACACAATTCATAAATACGCAAATCCAGCTTTTAAATTCAAACGCATAAATATGCAAATCCAATTTATAAATTCAAACACTAATCATATATACGCAAATCCAATTTGTAAATTTAAAACACTATTATTCATTAATGCACACGTCCAATTAATTTTGGGGAAATATTTCAGATTTTTACTAGTGAATTCACAAATAGCGTTTCTAATTTACATATTAGATTTTGTAAATGTGAATTGTTGTGTGGATGTATGAGTTTTATTTTTGCGACGAATTTTTTTGAGACTGATCGGGCTCCATAGGCATTTATATTGATGAAGAAATATTCAAATTATTATTTTTTTTAATAATAAAAAAAATAAAAAAAACATTATGATTTATGCTTCATATAAAAATAATAACCTGTTTTTTGTAATTGATATGAATTGTTTCTTGTTGTTTTTTCATTGACAAAGCATATTAACATTATTTTCTGAATAATGACTGGATTAATGTAGCAAAGAAAACATGACATCACAAAAATAGATTTCACTAAAACATGTTAGAAAAAAATATTTCAAATTTTAATAATATTAATTTTGGATGGTTGTGTATGTGTACATAAATTAAACAATGCAAATAGCTTTACACTTTAACATGCATCAGTCTGTGTCAATGAGAGCAGACCACATGAACAGTTGATGGCACCAATTTTCGGCCTTTTTCAGTTACATTTCACATTATTCAGTCATTACAGCTTAGTAATTAAAGCCATTCTTTGGAGAAACATGGACATTAAAGCACACTTGCCAAGTGATTAGCATTCCTGCCAGAGGTTCATACCATAACCTTCAGACTGCATACAAAACAAGATGGCATGACTCACGTGTGGCACTTAAACCAGCAGAGCATCTGTTAATAGAAAACTGATATCTTCAAAAAATGGATAGTTCACTCAAAAATGTTTATGTTCATGGTCCTCACTGACTTTTTTATCTCCCTATATGCAAATCACTAAGAGCCAACATCAGGCAAAATATCTTCTAACAGATTAAATAAAATCACATTTGGAAACATACTGGACGTAAATACTGAGTATATTTTGACCCAAATGTGAACTGTCGCTTTAACAACTGCATACCAACTTAACAGTACACTTGAGTCCTGAGTGTTTTATCATCTCTGTGTCCACAAACTATTATTACAGAAAACTACAGCTCACAGACAAGTCCTGAAAAACCTGGCTAGTGGTGTGCAATATTTGTCGCATATTATTATGCGTAATCATTGTTTTCAGAATTTGCAAATTAACATTATAAAAAGCATGCCTTTCATACTGCAAGGGAAATAAAATCAAGCTCGAGCTGCCAAAAGCATTATTGAGGTTTTATATTTGGGTATTCAATCTGACAACTTGTAATATGCTCCATATATTGTTGGCACTTTGAATATTCGATCAGATATCATTTACAAGTATGACTTGAAAACGACATTAGCACTATTTAACTGACTGTGAACAATGTTGTACTTTGATAGTCATTGGCTGCTAATGTAATTTCACAATTTATAATTTGCAAAAAAAAAAAAAAAAATTAAAATAAATTGTAAAATTATATTATTAAGGAGAATTAATATAAATTAATATAAAACCAACTTTACCTCAAATCAAAGCATTTACAGTGCTCAGCATATATAAGTACACCCCTCACAAATCTATCTTATAAATTCATATTTTTTATAGAAAGCTATACAATAATATATTTGAGCATATACATTGGATTAGTCAGTACTGAAGCCAAACCTGGAGCTTATCTAACAAAATAACTTACAATAACGGTCCAAAAACTAGCACACCCAAATTTATATGTTATAGAAAAATATTAAATACAAATTTTAACAAATGGAAAAAAAATAATCACGAGAATCAAAAAACTTGAAGAATTTAGTTGAAATTTTGTAGGTTGTAACTGTTTTGGCAATATTTAGCTTGAATTGAATTGTATTATCTTTCAATTTCGAAATATGTTTGGTGACTAAAATATTTATTTAATAAATATATCTGTTTAATAAATCCGTTTTGTTTAAATGCGCCAAATACATCACCTACATTCACTGAGAAATGGATAAAAAAAATTCATTTTCAAAATGAGCTGTATTCAATCATGCTGCGCGCAATATTAGACGATAAACCCTTTTAGAATGCAGTTAAAATTAAATTACAAACACACCAGAACAAAAAGTATCTTTTTTGCTTAAAAAAATACATAACCGAAAATGTGTTTTTAAGCTGCTTTTCTGAATATCAACAGAAGAACTGTAATTGCAAACAGTTTAGCAAACAGAAGAAAATATTGAGTTACATTTTAGACATACACCTGATATATTTATTTTTCTCTGTGTTGCCAAAAAAAAAATAACTTTTGTTAACAAAACGTTCTAGGATAGTTAAAATAGCAAACATGCTAAATAATCTCTTTAAAGATTAAAACTGCTAAAACATGCAGTATGAAGTCAAGGAGAGGGAAAAGAAATCAGATCACTTTAAAATACCACACATCAGTTTTGTATCCCTTTTAAGGCAGCTATACTCTTTTCGCCTGCTTTATAAATTGTGGTAAAGTTGGTTTTATGTTCACATATTTGTACATTCTCCTTAATAATATAATTTCAGATACTTATTCTTTGCCAAATCTGAATAGTCAAATCATATTAGCAGCCAATCAAAGTACAATCAATTAAATGCTAAAGCTATTTTGAAGTCATATTTACAGTACATGTGATTTCAGACCGAATATTCAAGGTACCATAGTAAACACTATAGGGAGCATGTCACTGAACGACTGTGCGAATATAACTTCTCAGTGTTTTATAAACCATTCTGTTTATTGAAAGGTTGGATATTTTCTTTGAACAGATAAACTCTGTATGGAGACTTGTCACATTTCTGTCAGACTGGCTGTGCTTCAAAACAGCTTTATTTGACAATGTCAGGTCATGAAAATGAAATGTTTTAGAAATAACAGCACTGTGATGCCTTCTACTCCAGCATACACATAGAAAACAAACGAAATAGTACGTGCTTGTGCCTAAATACTTTAAGTTAACTCTTCTTCTAATGTCGTGCGTGTATGAAACAAATGACGCCCGTGTCTGTTTGGTTTAAACCTGCAGACCATCGAGTTTGGGTTTAGAATGACTTAAATATAAACGTGTTAGCCAACACACATCACCAAAAAAAATGTTTTGAAATTACTCACTCGTGTCGTCTGGAAGATTAACCATGAAACATCGATGACTTTTCCCAGCGAGTTGTAGTTGATGTTTTAAAATCCATTACTTCCATGCAACGTACACGAACGGGTGCTGACGAGCTCCAAAATTACCATAAAAAGGCATAAAAGTAATCCAAAACGCTCCGTACGAGTCATTCTAGGATTATTATATCATTGTGTGATGAAAATAAAGACAATTAAACAGTTTTTGACCGAATATCGTCGTGTAATTCAAATGTGGCGCGTTTTGGTGAGGAGCTGATTTGTTTGCTGCCAGTGCCAGCGGAAGCTGCGGCCTACATACCATATAAGGGCAAATCGTCACCTTGGAATTATAAGGGTCTATCTGCGTTCTAAATGATTTCGAGATATTGAGCATTCCATATAGCACACAATATGTGTGTAACAGTTCTCTATCATACATTAACATTAACATTTTATAACTTGTTTTAACTCATTTTAATCTGTTTTTATCCGTTTTTTTATTATTTGATTTTATTTTCTTATACTTCAATTTTATTTCTGCTTATGTAAAGCACTTTGAATTGCCACTGTGTATGAAATGTGCTATATAAATAAACTTGCCTTGCCTTGCCTTGCCTTGCCTTAACATGACAGAGACCTTATTATCAAAATTCTCTTCAATTTGCAAACTGGAGTAAAATAAACAGGGCAAATGCGGAGAATTATAAGGGTCTATCTGGCAGATCATTCATTAAAGTGTTACTTTTCAAAAAATACAATCAGTCTGCTTAATAATTTCATTAAAAAATGGTGTTGTAACAACATGCTGATGTTTAAGAAACTTAATTTATGGCTTTCTACAACATTTATGTAATGTTTCAGGGTGAATATTTTTTTCTTGTTCGAATTATGCAAAATTTATGCTAAATTTTGTGTCCAAGCCAGATGTTAATTTTATGTAATTATTAATATGGTAACATTTATTGAAATATATGCTTTAGATGAACTATCAAGTTATATTTATTGAGTTATTTGCCCCATGAATCAAATAAGTATTTGCCATTCAAGGCTTAAGATCAAATTTAAAGACTTTAAAAGAAAACAGACAATGAGCAAATGAGTTTTCTAACAAACACTGAAAAATGTTTCACTGGCTATATATACACAAACAGAAACGTCACATGTAATATATTTTTCAACAACTGTTTCTTTTCCAACAATGTAAAATTTAACATTCATCTCAATGTCAAAAAATGCTTATAAATCACCACATTTGCACACATCTTTCCAGTTTCAGATTTCAACAAAATTTTGTGTGTTGTGGCATTATTTAGTCGACTTTGATTTTGTGTTTCTTTCTGGTCTTTCCCGCTGTCAACCGGTGAAAAAACAAAGAAAGATGATCCTGTTTGGTCCTGATTGGTCCTCGTGCGTGCATTCGAAATGCTGATTGGCTGATTGAACCTTACAGAGCCAAGCTAGAGTTCAAATTTGTAGATTAAACCTTTTTTGCTTTTTAAATAAAAAGTCTTAAAATGTAAACAACTTCTACAAAAAACATCACACAATGTAAATAAGTTGTCATTTAATAAGAATATGTGAATAAGTTTGGATAATTTTGACAAAAATGTCAGATAGAACCTTGTCGATAGAAATGTTGAAATATTTACTGAATAACAGCAGAGCGGTGTCATGGTAGCGCAGTGGGTAGCACGATCACCAAGAAGGTCACTGGTTTAATCCCTGGCAGGGTCAATTGGCATTTCTGTGTGGAGTTTGCATGTTCTCTCTCTGTTCACGTGGGTTTCCTTCAGGTCCTCCGGTTTCCCCCACAAGTCTAAAGACATGTGGTAGAGGTGAATTGGGTAAGCTAAATTGTCCATAGTGTATGAGTGTGAATGAGTGTGTATGGATGTTTCCCAGTGATGGGTTGCATCACTGGGAAGGAAAAATGAATGAAGAGCAGTACATTTTAAAATGTTGCATTTTATTTACCCTGTTAGTGTAAATATTGCATTTGTAGTTGGACTGATGATTTGTGTTGCTGTTTTGGGGGGGATTTTATTTTGTCCCATTTAATTCCTATCCTATAAAGAATGGGAACGGAAATGCCGAAAGTTTTTATAATTGCATATTTTTATGGCAGATCAGTGAACACTCATTATCAAAGGCAAAACACTTTGAAGACATCCCCTTTTTTATTCTTTCATAACAAAAAAAAACTAACATGTATTCTGATTATATTTCAAACACTTTAATTCTTTTGATGCGTGAATAAGGAGCAATAATTCACGTGGGGCTGCCAGCACATATGCTTCAGAATTATTCATTCTTCAAGATTGTTTCACTGTTGAATAGAGAAAGAGAAGAAGGGAGACAGAAAGGGACCAGCAGATGGACCAGGAATCAAAGTTAATAAACTGGGAGAAACTTCATACAATGATAATAATTATTAGCAGAACAGTAGATTTGGTTGTCAATTTGTCGCTGTCCAGGGTGCTGAAAGAGCCTTCAGTAACAGACTGTACAGTATAATAGAGTTATAGAAATAGCAATGTGTCAAAAATAAAAATAGGACATTTTAGCGAGGTTAAAGTATCGTGACGATCATAATGCAGAAGATTAACACATGATGGAGTCTAGGATGCAGGTCAAAGGTTTCAAATTTAAGCTTTTGTGACAAAGAAATAACCATGAGTTTTTGTCATAATTAAATAACATAGATAAGTTGAAGCATGTGGTTAGCACTGTCGCCTCATAGCAAGAAGGTCATTGGTTCGAGGCCAGATGGCATTTCTGTGTGTAGTTTGCATGTTCTCCCCGTAATGACGTGGGTTTCCTCCGGGTGCTCCGGTTTCCCCCACAATCCAAAGACATGCACTATAGATAAATTGGATAAACTTAACTGGCCATATATGAGTGTGCATGTGAATGTGAGTGTGTATGGGTGTTTCCCAGTATTGGGTTGTGGCTATAAGGGCATCCGCTGCGTAAAACATATGCTGGAGTAATTGGTGGTTTATTCTGCTGTGGCGACCCCTGATAAATAAGAAACTAAGCTGAAGGTAAATGAATGATTAAGTTGAATTAAAGGGCGACACGGTGGTGCAGTAGGTAGTGCTGTCCCCTCACAGCAAGAAGGTCGCTGGTTCGAGCCTCGGCTAGGTCAGCTGGCATTTCTGTGTGGAGTTTGCATGTTCTCCCTGTGTTCGCGTGGGTTTCCTCCGGGTGTTCTGGTTTCCCCCACAAGTCCAAAGACATGCGGTACAGGTTAATTGGGTAAGCTAAATTGTCTGTAGTGTATGAGTGTGAATTTCCCAGTGATGGTTGCAGCTGGAAGGGCATCCGCTGCGTAAAACAAATGCTGGATAAGTTGGCGGTCCATTCCGCTGTGGACTGAAGATCGCTGGTGATTGCTATAGTAAATAAGTTGACAATTAATAAGAATATGTGAAGAACTCAATTTTGACAAAAATGTCAGACCTTATAATTCAAAGGTGATGAAATGTCGAAATATTTACTGAGTAAAAAAGTAAGAGCAGTACATTTTAAAATGTTGCATTTTATTTACCGAGTTAGCGTAAATATTGTATTTGTACAGTAGGTGGACTGATGATTTGTGTTGCTTTTTTCCCATTAAATTCCAATCTTATGAAGAATGGAAACGGAAATGTCCCCCGCCCACACCCGTCAACGATACAAAGCCGACCAATGACAGAGCTTGCACTGTGCAATGTTGCGACGTGTAGTTACATTTTTTGAGAGGTGCACATCAAGCAGCCTTTCCACTGCACATGAGATTCGAACAAGACTGTCGGAATAATTGTGGCAGTTGCACAGAATTTTCAGTTTTGTCGCACAACATGAGAAAGAAGCTGATTCTTGCGGTGTCTGAAATAAAAGAGTGCAAAAGCAAGAGCCTTTATTCTCCGTGCGTTGGTTGAATGAATGAATGAATGAAATAGGCCCAATCCCAATTCTATTTTTGTATCCCTACCATTTCCCCTTCCCCTTGGCCCTTACAACCGAGGGTTAAGGGGAAGGGCTTCAAAACTTACCCCTAAGAATTGGGACAGCACTTCAACACCTGCACACGTCATCATATGTCATTGCGATCTCTTGCTTCATATGAGATCAGACGATCACGACTGCTGTAGTTATTCCAGTTGTGTTATTTTTTGGTGTTTATCTTCAGGAATTCACTGAAGGCGTATATTATGTTATCATAACGATCTAATGTGGCAATAAGATCGTAACTATACTGTGTATTTACACTGTGGCCATATTTATCTATGTAAACACACGAAAACAACATTAACATTATAGCAGACACTGTTAAAAGCTCATTCCCAGCCACTAGACATTACTGACAGGGTATTCCAGTGTCATCGTGTGTCAGAATGTTGTAGGACTGGAGTCTAGATCTTGAAATTTAGCGTTTTTTTTTTTACGTTTTTTAAAAAGCATGACGGTAAAACACAAATGCGGTTATGAATATATTAAAACATGTGTTTGTTTGTTTGTCGTAAAAATTTGTAATAATGACAAAAAATACTTATTTGTGGATCTTCTTACTTCCGGGTTCAGCTATCCTGCCGTTGTGGCAGGTGCATTCAGGGAAATTTTCTTACCCTTCTGTTTTAAGTGTGGTCCTGAAAAATCTTCGTTCGAAGGGGTGTATACCCCTTGCCCTTAGCCTTACGCCTTCAAGCTAAAGAGAATTGGGACACCACTACCCCTTGACGTGAACACGCAAAATGAGGAGTAGGGGTAAGGGGAAGGACTGAGGGGTAGAATTGGGATTGGGCCTAAATTAATCCTAGAAACTCATAGACCACTAAACATTTTGGAGGGAATGAGGAGACAAGATTAAAAATAATAATAATTTTAGAACTTTTAGAATTTAGTTATGAACAGAATGTCTTTTTAAATATAAACTCCTATTTCTCATCTCGCGTGCATGGACCTGCTTGGGCAACTCTGGAATACATCACATCCGGTCGGCCGGTCGCATACGGTCTAGTCGCAGGAGTTCAAATATTTCAATGGATCCGCGGCTCAATTCGGATCCAAATTTTCCGCATACGGAGATGATTGGACCTCCACGCAGCTCCCAGACTACTCTCCATTGGAAATGAATGACTTCCGGTCATGCTGCTTGCCGTTTCTGGTGTGCAGTGGAAAGGAGGCTTCAGTGTTGGCGACGGCCGTGGCGAGGGGTATGCGACCGGAGCATATGCGTGCGCTTAAAGCAGAAGTATAAATCAGCCTTATGTACTCCCCACAAAAAACTCCAAGACTAAAGTTGTTAAGCTCAATTTAAATAAGTGGTTTGAAAAAAACAGCAAACATTTTCCATTTTTTTTAGTGTAGTTAAAAAGAAATGAGTGTAAATCTGGCCCCAGGTCTCATCTCTAAAATCGTCATGGGCCTTGCGACACCATTTAAACGTTGTCCATTTAGACTGTACTAAACTGAAGGCTAATTACACAATGACTAAAAGCAGCGTTATTAGACACACAACAGTGACTCAGACCTGATTCTGACCTCTGACTGAAACGCAGCAGGACGAGCCGCTGGCTAAACGTGAATAAACACTGAGCCCTAAAAACTTCTCTGCTTCGCAACTTCAAACACTCCACTAAAGGTTTATTGATCTCGGCGGATCGCAGCCTCTTAGGAACACAAAGGAACTTTTAAAGTTAATCACAGAGGTTTAATAAAGAAGAAAAGCGAGAGACAGTTTGAGTTAATTATCATCAAATAAAAGCCAAGTGAGAGACGCAGAAATGTAATGAATAAAGGCTGCCTAGGTAATTAAAAAAGGTGTGAATACTTCTGCACAGCATATAGCATTCATCTAGCTTCACGTTGAAATGTGTGTGTTTTTTTCAGTGTCATTAAGATCAGATATTTACGGAGGCCCTTAAGGGAGATCGAAAAAAAATAATAATAATGAAGACTTTTTCATGCACATACGCCTGTATAGATATTACCCTTCATAGATATTAGTGTAGGTTATATTTAAAGTTTCACTTAGATATATATGTAACATATATCTCTCTGTAAATATCTTCTGAATTCATTTAGATTTTAAGGTTTACATAAAGGATTAGGTACTTATATTTTGTATTTTTGTCAGTTTTATTTAAAGGGGTGGTCCAGTTCGATATCATATTTTAAACTCGAGTTGATGTGTAATGTAGCTGTGAACATAAACAACATCTTTGAATGTAAGATGCTCAATGTTCAATGCAAAGGAAGACATTGGCTTTTACAGAGTTAGCTTAGCAAAGCCTACAGCGAATGAAGTTTGGGGACTACAAAAAAATACATGCGGGTTAATGATGTCATAAACCCTTCAGGTTACAAGCATACACCCCTCGCAGCGAAAGGGCGTGGCCAGATGTGCTGTAATGCTATAGCAGGACGCTTCATGGTGACATGGAGCTGATCTGTGAATCACAGCACATTATGTTAGCTGACCAATCAGAGCCTCTTGAGGGTGGGCTTTTGATAGAACTAGGAAATATGACAGTCGTTTTCATGTTAGCTGGGTAGCTGTATATAATCGAAGTAAAAGGTATGAACAAATAACCTGATTTTCTACAAATGAAGCACGAACACACATTTGCACCCCATTAACACAATTCAGCTTTAAAAATACACTCTGGACCACCTCTTTAAAAATATAATGTATTTAATGTAATAATGTATTTTATTAATTTTTAAAATAATTTTTATATAGATAACACTGCATTTATTAATCTTAATTATTGGTTTTTGTTATGGTATAGTACGTCAAGTATGAAATCTAAAAAATATATATTTTATAATCTCTATTATTTTATAAAAGCTTTTGTAATATCTATATATTCCATGAATTTATTATATATGATGTTTTATTTTTTAATTATCCATATATTATTTTTTATATATTTATATATTGTTTATATATTATATTTTTACTTTCAGTTTGTCCTTAAGTAGCAAAAACAGTTTTTTTGTGTGTGTGTTTAGATGTACAACATTAACAAATTATTCATAAAAGTATTAAAAGTTTCTCAGTTTATTACAGATGTTTACTGTTCATTTATGCTTTTTAAAATCACATTATGGGACCTTCATATATATTTTATAATCTCTATAATTTTATAAAAGCTTTTATAATATCTATATATTCCATGGGTTTACTATGTATGATGTTTTATTTTTTAATTATCCATTTATTATTTGTTTTTAAATATTTATATATTTTTATTTTCAATTTGTCCTTAAGTAGCAAAAACTGTTTTATTTGTGTGGCTTTTAGATGTACAACGTTAAAAAAATATTCATAAAAGTATTAAAAGTTTATTACAGATGTTTTCTGTTTATTTATGTCTTTTAAAATCACATTATGGGCATTTAAAAGTCCTGCTGTCCGTTACCTGTTTTACTTGAATAACCCAGACAATATATTTAGCAATAATAAACAATATTTCATATTAATGCAATTTAATGGTGTAAATAAATAAAAAACACAAAATCACAAAAGATGTGATATTGTTAATTAATGGATATTTTTATAATCCTGAATTTCATGTAATGTGATTTCAATTTAACATTTTGGAGAAAAACAAATGCCAAACATGAGTACAAATGCTGCATAATTAAAGTAAATAAGACAAATCAGAAAAGCGTGAACTATATCACAGAATTTGTTTCAATTATGTAAGACATAAATTAATAAAACCCATACATAAAATAGTAATAAAATAGAAATATAAGAAAATAATAGAATAAAACGTACATATATATATATATATATATAT
>CAIGQQ010005632.1:1361689-1371764 GCA_903798035.1 Danio albolineatus | reverse complement strand
AATGAAGTGATGGACTGGCCCGTCTGATACCCAGACCTGAATCCAATTGAGCACATCTGGCACATCATGCGCCATTGTCACTGTTTGTTACTACTATAATCTACATGCTAAGTATCAGAATACATACAAACAGGGAACGTTCACAATTCGCAAATGTGTTGTACAATTGATGATGTCTTCTCGATTTTTTTCTGTTTTTCTATTTGCATGTGTTTCAGTGTGTTTGAGCTTTCTCCGCCACCGTGATTGTTCACAGTGATGCCTTAGAAGAAACATGGTTAAACCATCAACTTTATTCAAACAGTTCTTAAAATAAAATTTTATTATAGCACGAAGAACATTTTTATAATCTATAGAAACATCTGTTGAAGTCAAATGCTTCACGGATGTTAAAGTTTCTTCACTGAACTTTCAAGAGCGCAACAAAACATCAAACTCACCGCAAATCGAGAAGAGCATCGGCGGCGTTTCAGGGCGTCACGTCCATCAATCTGAAAAACAAAAGAGAAACATTAACACAGAAAGCGTACTGCTAGAAAAAATTAAGACCTAAAAGATAAACAGTATAGACATTGATGTATTTAAAGCCATAGCACATATAACAAAGCATATAATTTCAACTCCTTGGTGACAATAATGATTAGTTAAAGCAACATTACAGCTATTTATCAATCTTTTTACAATTTTACTTCTAGTTTAGCTCCTCAGCAAAAGCGTCAAGCCAAGAAAAGCTTTAAATGAACAGGTTTGTGGTTCTTTTTATCCAGTTTAAGAGCTAGTTTAGATGAGATTAGACTGTGACGGGTAGTTTACCTTGTGGAACGAAGGCCTGTAAATACAGCTACCGCCATCCTCATCAGCTCTGAGGTCAGCTGGGGTCATTTAGAGGCTGTTTAGTGGACTATAGAGACGGTCATTTGACCAGAAGGGGGGAAGAAAGAGCAAAAACAGCAAGCAGAAATCCCCAAAAAAGAAGAACGTTCAGAAAGCCACTGCTTACATTTATACTGTATGAAAGACAATATCTGGAATTATACTCTGTCCATGTGCAACAAATTAGTACCGTGTCTATGACTGCCATTAATAAATGAGCACGATTAAAGATATATTAGTGGATAATTAACTTCTCGGAGGAAGCCGCTTTCATACGCCGCACCGCAGTGTGTTGTTTTCAAGTAGAAAGAATTATGGGAGATAATAAGGTACGTTTATGATTGCAAATTTATTTCATGCTGCTGGCTGCGGTGTGTTACAAATGAATTTAACAGGTTGCAATTAAATTTAATTCCACAGTGGTAATTACTGTCAAAACAATCAAAATCAAATAATGCTAGGAAGTCAGTAAGGGAACTGTACTCACTTTTCTTTTAATATTTGGTTTATTTGCACTTTTATGTGGGCTTAAACGATCGGATCGTTTATGGGTTTTAATGATCAGGCACTTTAGGTGTTAGTTTAAATTAGAAAGTTTTTTTTTTCACCAGAGTAAACAACAACAAAACGATGCTTTGTCTTTCTTTCAAAAAAGTTTATTTTAGAATCAACTGAGACGAGAATTAAAGGGCTTACACAAGCTTACAAAGATTATAGCTCTTAACAGAAAATGGATTCAAAATGCCACCACCAGGACCACAAGAATTGTCATTACTATCACCTTTTAAACTTCAGCATACATTTGATTAGACTTTTAATAGGTTTAGAAAACAGTACTAGTTAACTGAATCAACAGTGTTGGCTTTAGAAATGGCCGGTATAACACTTTGCTGTGCACTTAAAATGCATTAAGTTTTAAAAGATACATGATGTGCTGCTAAATTTGTTTTTAAAGGAACACGACACTTTTTAAAAACATAGGCTCATTTTACAAGTTAAACAGTTAAGTTTCATAATTTTTGATCACTTTTAGCTTAGCTTAGCATTAATCATTCATTTGGATTAGACCATTAGCATATCCTCAAAAAGGAGCGCCACTTTTTTTAAAAAAACAGGCTCATTTTACAAGTCACTTATAGAGTTAAACAGTTGAGTTTAACCATTTTTGACTACTTTTAGCTTAGCTTAGCATCAATCATTGAATTGGATTAGACTATTAGGATATCCTCAAAAAGGAGCGCCACTTTTTTAAAAAAAACATAGGCTCATTTTACAAGTCACTTATAGAGTTAAACAGTTGAGTTTAACCATTTTTGACTACTTTTAGCTTAGCTTAGCATCAATCATTGAATTGGATTAGACCATTAGTATCTCCTCAAAAATGACCAAAGAGTTTCAGTAATTCTTCCATTTTAAGGTTGACTTTTCTGTAGTTAGAGCATGTACTAGAAAATAAAAAGTTGTAATTTTCTAGGCCGATATAGTTAGAAAATATAGTCTCATTCTGGCGTAATAATCAAGGAACTTTGCTGCCGCACTATGGTTTCAGGAGGTGTAATCATATTACACAAGTCCAGAAAGTCATCTAACTTCCATCAATAGCCGTATTGACCTACAAAATAGCAACTTTTTTATTTTCCGTCTGTCTATTTTCAAACAAAACGTGGAGTGTTCCTTTAAATGCCTATACTTTGGTTCAGTCTTTTGTTTTTTAATGCTCTATCGCTACTTTAATCCACACTGTAAAAAATTATTAGTTACTTAACTTGAGTAAAGCGAGTAAACCATTGTCTTAAAAGTTGACTTTACTTAAAATAGTGAGTAAACTTGTTATGGTTTAGAACTATTGAGCTGAATTGACCTAATTTTTATAACTATGAATATAGTTCGCTTACTTAATAAATTTAAGGCAACGAGTTTACTCATTTTTTAAAGTAATGTCAACTAATCGCTTTATAAGCAATGGGTTTACTAAATTGCCTAAAGCGAGTAAACTGGTTGCCTTATAAGCAACAAGTTGACTTTACTTAAAAAAGCGAGTAAACCTGTTATAGATTGGAACTACTGACTTGACAATTTGATTTTTAAAATTACCAACATTCCTCCAGGCCTGAAGAGGGAGACTGTTCAGTTACTTGAGTTACTATAATGAGTTACATAATGAGTTTACTTGAGTAAATATAATGAGTTTACCCTTTTTAAAAGCAAAGTCAATCAATGGCTTTAAAAGCATTGGGTTTTAAGTAACTTAAGTAAATACTGTATACTGGTTGCCTTATAAGCGACAAGTTGACTTTACTTAAAAAAGTCAGTAAACCTGTTGTAGCTTGGAACAAAGTTAATGTACTTAATAAATTTAAAGCATCGAGTTTACTCAGTTTTTAAAGTAAAGTCAATTAATCGCTTAATAAGCAATGGGTTTACTAACTTCACTAAAGCGAATAAACTGGTTGGCTTATAAGTGACAAGTTGACTTTACTTAAAGAAGCGAGTAAAATTGTTATAGACTGGAACTACTGACTTGACAATTAGATTTTAATAATTACAAACATTCCTCCAGGCCTAAAGAGGGAGACTGCTCAGTTACTTGAGTATATGTAATGAGTTTACCTGTTTTAAAAGTAAAATCAATCAATGGCTTTAAAAGCTTTGGGTTTTAAGTAACTTAAGTAAATACTGTATACTGGTTGCCTTATAAGCGACAAGTTGACTTAACTTAAAAAAAGTCATTAAACCTCGTGTAGCTCGAAACTATTGAGTTGACTTGACTTAATTTTTCTAATTATGAACATTGTTCATTTACTTAATAAATTTAAAGCATCGTGTTTACTCAGTTTTTAAAGTAAAGTCACTTAATCGCTTTATAAGCAATGGGTTTACTAACTTGAGTAAACTGGTTGCCTTATAAGAGACAAGTTGACTTTACTTAAAGAAGCGAGTAAACCTGTTATAGTTTGGAACTACTGACTTGACAATTAGATTTTTATAATTACAAACATTCCTAAAGAGGGAGACTGTTCAGTTACTTGAGTAAATATAATGAGTCACATAATGAGTTTACTCGTTTTAAAAGTAAAGTCAATCGATGGCATTAAAAGCTTTGGGTTTTAAGTAACTTGAGTAAAGAGAGTAAACTGGGTGCCTTAAAAACAACAAGTTGACTTAACTTAAAAAAAGTCAGTAAACCTGTTATATCTTGGAACTATTGAGTTGACTTGGCTTAATTTTTCTAATTAATAAATCTAAAGCAACGAGTTTACTCAGTAATTTTTGTCAACTAATCACTTTATAAGCAATGAGTTTACTAACTTGACTAAAGCGAGTAAACTGGTTTACCTAAAAGCGACAAGTTGACTTTACTTAAAAAAACGAGTAAACCTGTTTACTTGGAACTACTGACTTGACTTATTTTTTATAATTATGAACATGGTTAATTTACTTAATAAATGTATAGCCATGAGTTTACTCAGTTTTTTAAAGAAAAGTCAATGAATCCCTTTAAAAGGAATAGGTTTACTAACTTAAGCAAAGCAATAAAACCCATTGCCTTAAAAGCAACAAGTTGGCTTTACTTAAAAAAAGTATGGTAAACCTGTATACATTCATTTTCTTCAGCTTAGTCCCTCTATTCATCAGGAGTCGCCACAGTGGAATGAACAACAAACTTATCCAGAATTAGTTTTACACAGCGGATGTCCTTCCGGCTGCAACCCAGTAGTGGGAAACATCCATACACGCTCATTCACACACATACACTACGGCCAATTTAGTTTATTCAATTCACCTATAGCACATGTCTTTGGACTGTGGGAGAAACCGGAGCACCTGTAGAAATCCCACGCGAACACGAGGAGAACATCCACAGAAATGCCAACTGGCCCAGCAGGAACTCGAACCAGTGACTTTCTTGCTGTGTGGCAAGAGTGCTAACCACTGAGCCACCGTGTCGCCCCAACATAGTTAGTTTTCTTAATAAGTTTAAGGCAATAGGTTTACTCAGTTCTTACAGTAAAATCAATTAATAGCTTGGAAAGCATTGGGTTTACTCACTTTTTTCAAGTAAAGTCAACGATTTGCTTTTACAGTGCATCCACGCTATCTGCTAATGGAGAGGCTGAAGTGCCGTATAAAGGATTAAATGTGCTATAATGCATTGGAATTGCCCAGTAAAGTGTGCAGGAGTAACTTCTAAATGGAGAAACGTCATTAACTTGAGGAGGAATCTCTCATGTATCGACTCAAAATGTGAAATTCAATCAGGGATTTTAGTCACAATCGCGTTACTCCAACTTCCAATCGGCTCCAAAACTGTCGATTTAGACGTTCATGAGAAGGTCTAAAAGTAGAGCGCTCGCTAGGAGAAAACACTTATAACCACAGAGCTCATTAAAGGGTTTCAAATGATCAACACAAAAACCAGACAAAAAAACTACGCAGGCTTTTCTCATCGCAACTGAAACTGCACACACATTTTTTTCATCTTTTTTTGTTTTGTTTTTAAATACGACATGCTCCTATAAGCCCTTTAACGCTGAAGAATACTTCCATTTAGAAAAAGAGAAAAGAAGGAAAACAACATGTGCACTGAGATCTCCTTTTTTTTCTAGTTAACTTTCATTAAAGGTCAGATTTACAAAGGACACACTGAAGCCGATCACCAATCAAAAAAAAGTATCTACAAAGAAAAAACTGAGCTGCTAAATCTAAATATCGTATACCTCCTGTAACTCCGCCCCCTAATCGCTAGTGCCCGCCTCCCTCCGTCATAAGTGGGACTGTTTATATTCGGATTGGTTGTCTGATTTAAACGGCGTATAATCCATTGATCCGTAATTCTCCGTTTGTTGGGGTCATCCATGTAACACCAGTTCCACAGGGTTTTATTCATCGTTTTTTGTCGTTTTGGTCGATTTTATTTGAAAAAAAAAAAAGGAAAGAGAGTCCATAGAAAATCCATTACTTTGGGAGGGCACGTGGAGGACTGTAGCAGGTCAGAACCGGGAATACGGCTGATCTCTGTACACTCCTTTGCTTGTTCTTGCTGGTGGCGCTTTGTTGCGGTTGTTTGTCCATTCCTCCGGGCCTAAAGAGGGAGACAAAGAGCAGAGGTCAGGGGGCTCATTAGAGGAACAGTTCTTTAGGGCATTTTAGGACATTTCAATTAGAGCATGAAACATGCTCATCATACACTGCGGGAAAATGAGTGACCTGTCAAGAATTTGACATCAAAATAATAAATTGAGCTCCGGTTTCTCCCACAAGCCCAAAGACATGTGGTACAAGTGGATTGGGTGGGCTAAATTGTCCGTAGTGTATGTGTGTGAATGAGTGTGTATGAATGTTTCCCAGTGGTGGGTTGCAGCTGGAAGGGTATCCGCTGCGTAAAACATATGCTGGATAAGTTGGCGGTTCATTCCGCTGTGGCGACCCCAGATTAATAAAGGGACTAAGCCAAAAAGATAATGAATGACTGAATAAATAAATTGCAAAAACAATTAAAAATTCTTAAATGTACAAAAAATAAATAAAAGGAAAACTAAGCTAGTTAAAAAATAACAAATGCTATATTTAAATGGGCATCCTCACTGGCCACTTTATTAGGTACACCTTACTAGACTCGGATTGGACCCCCTTTTGCCTTCAGAACTGCATTAATCCTTCCTGGCATAGATTCAACAAGGTACTGGAAATATTCCACAGAGATTTTGGTCTGTTGTGACATGATAGCATCACGCAGTTGCTGCAGATTTGTTGGCTGCACATCAATGATGCGAATCTCCTGTTCCACCACATCCCAAAGGTGCTCTATTGGATTGAGTTCTGGTGACTGTGGAGGCCATTTGAGTACAGTGAACTCATTGTCACGTTCAAGAAACCAGTCTGAGATGATTCGCGCTTTATGACATGGAACGTTATGCTGGAAGTAGCCATCAGACGATGGGTACACTGTGGTCATGGACATGCTCAGCAACAATACTTGGGTAGGTTGTGCTAGCCCTCAAGACTGGAAGTGTTGTGTGTTCAGAGATGCTCTTCTGCATACCTCAGTTGTAGCGAGTGGTTATTTGAGTTACTGTTGCCTTTTATCAGCTGGAACCAGTCTGGCTGTTCTCATCTGACCTCTGGCATCAACAAGGCATTTGCGCCCACAGAACTGCCACTCATTGGATATTTTCTCTTTTTTTTACGTACCATTCTCTGTAAATCCTAGAGATGGTTGTGCCTGAAAATCCCAGTAGATCAGCAGTTTATGAAATACCAGCTCGTTTGGCACCAACAACCATGCCACGTTCAAAGTCACTTAAATCAACTTTCTTTCCCATTCTGAGCTCGGTTTGATCTGCAGCAGATCCTCTTGACCATGTCTACACGCATAAATGCATTGAGTTGCTGCCATGTGATTGGCTGATTAGAAATTTACGTTAACGAACAGTTGGAGAGGTGTACATAATAAAGTGGCTGGTGAGTATATATATATATATATATATATACTCACCAGTATGTGATTGGCTGATTAGAAATTTACGTTAACGAACAGTTGGACAGGTGTACATAATAAAGTGGCTGGTGAGTATATATATATATATATATATATATATGAGCTTTTCCAACATTATGGAAGTGAGGTTTGCAGTAAAAACTCAAAATATAAATTAACATAAAAAGTATATGTTAACATTATACTGAAATTTCTGTTTATATTTTTCAAAACTACTAACCACAGAGTTATTAGATTAGAAAAATATCGATCTGTGAACATTTTTTATATTTTAATTGAGGAAAATAAACATGCGTTATGGATGTGACCAAAAAAGTCTGCAAGTTTACAGTACACAACATACTTTGTAGAAATTCTGTTAATTAAACTGCACAACCCAAAAGAAATAATGATAATCAAAAGGATAAAAGATGTCTCTCTAAAGAACAAACATGATTGATTTTATTTTGTTTGACGTCTCTCCATTATGGATGTGACATGTGAAATTGCCAATTGTGTGACTTTGGTAAACCAAATATAATAGTTCGAAAACACTGACAGAGACATTTGTAAGTATTTTTAAATCACTGTAAAATATTTCATTTCTGCATTTTTTTTGTGGAAGGATGTCACTATTTTGGTGAAAACGTATACATATATTCATAATATATATTCATAAATCAAATTTTCCAAAAATCTAGCCACATTATTTTGTGGTCCAGGGTCAGTCACATGTATACATTCTATTTAAATGCAAATGTAATAAATGTAATTATTAGATACAACAAAAATCAAACAAGTTCATTCATTCATTTTCCTTTGGCTTAGTCCCTTTATTCATCAGGGGTTGCCACAGTGGAATGAACTGCCAACTTATCCAGCATATATTTTACACAGCGGATGCCCTTCTGGCCGCAACCCAGTACTGGGAAACATCCATACACACTCATTTACACACATACACTATGGCCAATTTAGTTTGCCCAATTCACATGTACCACATGTCTTTGGACTTGTGGTGTAAACCGGAGCACCTGGAGGAAACCCTCCTCATTGCATGTTTGCGTGGGTTTCCTCAGCGTGCTCCCGTTTCCCCCACAGTCCAAATTCATGCGCTATTAGTGAATTGGATTAACTAAATTGGGTGTAGTGTATGTGTGGGAATGACTGTGTATGGGTGCTTCCCAGTACTGGGTTGCAGCTGGAAGGGCATTCGCTGCGAAAAAAATAAAGAAAAATGCTAAAATAGTTGGTGGTTCATTTCACTGTGGCAATGCCTGATAAATAAGGAACTAAGCTGAAGGAAAATGAATGAATGAATGAAATATACCTCACACACATAGATTTATATATAAATTCAAAACATTTCGGATGCGTTAGCTTGGATTATTCTTTGCTCTGCGCTAATATTTTTCTATATTATATATTCAATTAATTATTTCAAATACTTAAAACAAAACATTTCATACACTTTTCTTTTAGTGTGTGTGTGTGTAGTGAAATATGACCTTGAAACGTAATATTCTCCCAGTCCCCATTAAAGTGTACTAATATCTTAGTGAGCTTGTTAAACAGAGACACTCTTTGCTCTTCCTCTATCCTGACAGTGATTTGTTCAGTAACACGCGGCGACCCGAACCACCTTCAGTTGTGCCTTTTACACAACGACCCCAATCTTTAACAACAACAAAACCCAAGAGCCGATGCCACCATCCGCCAACCGTCCTCCAGATAATTCAGTCGACATTCTCAGAGAACCGTCCCGCTTTTGTCCTTCACCTCCGGAAGAACAAAACAACTTTAATTGTACCAGAGGATCAAACGGCCACTTGAAAGGGCTTCAGTGAAGTGGCCTCGAGCGAGAGGTTAGCGACGCCATTAGCGTAACAGCGCATCTCATTCAGCGGCGTCCGTCTCCATGAGCCGGAGCGGTATTGACACACGCTTTTGTCTGATCTCGCTCGTTTGCAACTCTTTTTAGGGACAGAAAGACACAAAGGGCTCGAAAGTCACTTGTTTTGCAGGCGAGGAGCAACAGCCAATAAACTTTAATTAGAGAGCTGTCAGTCTCAGGTTAGCCAGCGCGGGTTCAAGCAGAGGGTCCAAAAAGGCTTTCTGTGCACTTAAAATGCATTAAAACAAGTTTTCAAGGATACATGATGATCTGCTGAAGTTGTTTTTAAAGGAACACTCCACTTTATACAAGTCAACAGTTGAGTTTTACCATTTTTAAATACATTTAGTCGATCTCCGGGTATAATGGGAACAATTTTAGCTTAGCTTAGCATCAATCATTGAATCGGATTAGACCAATAGCATCTTTCAAAAATTACAGAGGAGTTTCAGTAATTCTCCTATTAAAGTTTGACTTTTCTGTAGTTTCAATGTGAACTAAAAAGTTTTCTAGGCCGAAATGGTAAGGAACTATACTCTCACTCTGGCAAAATAATAAAGGAACCATGCCAGACCATGGTTACAGCAGGTAGAATCTAATCACGCTTTTGTCTAATCTCACTCATTTGCAGCTCTTTTTATGGACAGAAAGACACAAAGGGCTCGAAAGTCACTTGTTTTCAGGCAAAGAGCTACAGTATAACCAATGAACTTTAATTAGAGAGCTGTTATTCTCACGTTAGCCAGTGCAGGTTCAAGCAGAGGCTTCAAAAACACTTTGCTGCACACTTAAAATGCATTAAAACAACTATTAAAAGACATATGATGTGC
>CAIGQQ010005632.1:1340019-1355619 GCA_903798035.1 Danio albolineatus | reverse complement strand
TATTATTATTATTATTATTATTATTATTATTATTATTATTATTATTAGATCACAGCTAATAAATTCAAGCTACAAACTAAAAAAGACTTTAACAGTTATTCACTCATACTAACTCTGCAACTATATAAATCCTGCATATGTATATTTGACACTACGGTATATGTGTCCGTGCGCATTCACGTACAAAGAGAGAGAAGGCGGATGTGTTCGTAATAGAAAGGTGTTGAGAGATCATACTATGTCTGTGCTTATTTGACATTGTCTGCTCCCTATTTAAACGGACAAAGCGACATCTCGGCATCCGCGTGAAGCAGAATAAGCGTCAGAGAAGCTATTTTCCGGGCAGATTTGAGCTGCTCCTGCCTTTCATTGCTGCGTCTCAGGAGTTTGGCTCTTGGGTCTCTGTTCCCTTTCTGCCTCCAAATTGAGTTTTTCTCCCGTCGGCCCTCAGCTGAGCGTCCAGTGTCAATCACAGCCTCATGTTCATGCTCCCATAATTCCACTGGACGCGCATCAGGATGGACGCTGCTATGAGAAATAGAGGCTTTGGTGGAATAAAAAGATGCTTCCAGTTTCTACTTCTAATGAAGATTTAGAGTTGATACATTATATTAGCAAGCGTCATTGCTATTCCTCTGACAATACCTTTAGAAAAGCTTAATCTGCCGTACACCTTTCATAATAAACCATTTTATTACACATCTCCTAACAAAAGCTCTGTCATTTTTTTACTACAGTTTTCCTTAGGTCAAAGTAAAATTAAAAGCCTGACACAGCTTAGTGAAAAAGGATGTGATTTAATTGAATAAGTACTTGGTCTGTAATTATTAAACTATTTAAAATGTTTTTAATTGACAGGAGATTACAGCGTTTCACTGTTAATTATACTTTCTTAACCTCTCCCTTTATACCGATCACACTATTGTAACTCCTTCCTTTACACCAATCATAATAGAGCTCTCTGATTCGATTCATATCAAAACCCCTCCCCTGATACGATCAATTAGCTCCAATCAATTAATTCATTCCACAATATAATTACACTTTCATAACTCTGCCTCTATGTTTAATTATACTTTCTTAACCCTTCCCTTATCAATGGCAACCCTTGATTAAATGCAACTAAATCTATATAAATACAGTATAACTCGTTATTCCTATTATGCTATCATAACCCTAACTCCTCCAGTCTTTCAAATCATACTACCATAACCGTAACTCCTCCCCTTATTTGCAATGTAGCAAAGAGTGAAAAATTTAAGTGGGTCTGAATATTTTCTATACCCCCTGTGTATACGAAGTTAACTCCTATAATATTAATAATATTATTATATCCATGACTCCTCCCTTCATTCAGATCAGACTATATAACTCCTCCCCATATTACAATCATACAAACATAACTCCTCCTATTTCAGTCATATTATTATATCCATAACTCCTCCCCTCATTCAAATCCTACGATCATAACTCCATCATACTACCATAGAATTCATGTTACATATTGAGTAATGATTTTGACAATGCTGGTGTGTGTATTGTTCCTGTGTGTTGTATCCTCCCTTATCTGTCTCTCTCCATATGAGCGGAGATCAGGTGCAGCTGTGAGAGGGGCGGCGCCCATTATAAAAGCACGCTGTTGGCGCTGTTCATCGAGTTCTCTTCCTGTTTCCCCTCGCTATTGTGTGTGTGAGCAGATTGCTCTAAGTTCTCTGTGTGACAGTGAAACCTTCCTGTCTGAAACCCTTTTTCCAAAGTTATCTGGTGAGATACTCTGTTAATTATGGTAATAGGATGGTAACTTGCATTAGCGGTGGCTGATTGTTTCTTTCCTGTCTGCAACCCTTTTATGAAGTCATCTGGTGAGATACTCTGTTAAAAACGGTACTATGACGGTATCCTGTGCTAGCTGTGGCTAAATGTTTATTTACGGCTGAATGATTTAAGGGAAGGCCCTTTTTTCATTTGTCACGTTTTCTCCTGTTTAATGGATAGTTAAGAAGTGTAGAATTGTTATATTATTTACATAACTTTATTTTTCGCTTGAGGTAAGAGATCCAATATTAGGTAGCGTACTTTTGTTTTGTTTGTTGTTTTGGCCTCTTCTTCCCTTACATTAAATTTTGATATTGGAAATGTTTGTTTAATAAATCTGCTACCCCTTTTTGGACAACTTGGCCTCTGTGTGTGTGCTTGGGGAAGCAGGAACGGGGACTCCGGGTGACCTCTTTTAATAGACGGTCATCCTTAACCTTATGTGCGTAGCGCGGTGCATATGGTAATTACCTACCATAACTAGGCATGGGACGATAACCGTGTTCAAGGTATACCGCGGTTTGGAAAAGTCAAGGTTTTCATACCGCCAAAATGTTCTGCTATACCGTTCCTAAGGTATGTGGAAGATTTTTTTATTTACATTTTTTTGTTTGTTTTTTAGGTGTAAATTGTAAAGACATCTGTGTTTTTGAAACAAAAGAAGACCACAGAAGTCAATGATTCACTTGAATTATTTAGCCTGCCATGTTTACTTCTCCAAAATATTTTAAATGTTTCTCAAAATAAAATATATTGTGTTCAAAGGGGAAAAGTTTTTGTTTTTTAGCCAGACATTTTAAAAAGAATATATTTTAGAGCAGTAATCACAATACCGTCATACCGAGAAACCGTGATATTTTTCTCCAAGGTTATCATACCGTCAGAATCTTATACCGGCCCATGCCTAACCATAACTATAACTCTTCTCCTCATTCCTGAATCACTTTTTTATAACAGCATTCACCATTCTCTCCAGTTTCTCCACCACACATGAGTTCAAGAATCGCATGAAGGCCAAAATAAAGATGTTTCATATCACACGTGTGATGAAATTCCCTCATTTCCACCGCTCATGAAGGTGGAATTGAAGAGACCTGCAGCTTTTGTGTTCAGTAATGCATCAGTCAACTTCACAACCTCTCGCGCCACATACCGAAGCTCTCCTCTGAACACCAGGCATGGGTTCGAACCTAGTTAGACACCTTTAATTCCTTCCCTGACACATCGTCAATATTCCTCCTGGCCTTAATTTCGGCTGTTTCTCTCGCTCGCTCTCCTCCAGCGCCGCGTTTGTTCTGTTCTACTCAATTACCCTGCAGTCGAGGTGCAGCTTTAGCACAAATGATGATGCATTTAAGTCACACACGCACACACAGTCCAATTCCCTCCAATTAGCAACACACGCGTGTAAACACTGCAAACATGCTGTCAAATGAAGCCTATTCACTTAGAGGAACGTTTCACTCCTTAGAGAAGACTTTAAAGGAGTTATCGGAGAATATCAGCGATGTTAGCTTCAGGTATCAAAACTTTATAGCATCAGAAATAAAACAGAAATAATAAATAAACATGGTAAAGTATCAATATAGTACGAAATGCTTTCGAAAGAAGATTCAGTAACACTTTAAAATAAAAAAGTTCCATTAGTTCATGCATTTACCAATATGAACAAACAATTAGTAATACATTTATTACCAACACAGGCTCATTGTATTGAAAACGTACCCCTATATACATTTCTGGAGAGAGCGAATTATGTAACCAGAGATACATATAGCTGCATTTCGTCTTTAACATGAACATTACAGGTCGGTATGACGTTGCTGATGGCTTCTGTTTCTTTTCGCGCTACCAGCTGACCGCTGGACGGCTTTTCAGCTGTTACCAGTTTGCTCAGTGGCTCGCCACGTACGTCGGTGGACTTGAGATGCAGAGCGGAGTTGACCGTGACAATGGGGTTCGGTTATGGCAAAGAACAGCTCCAGAGAGCAGGTAAAAACAAAAAAAAAGGCAAAACGTAAAATAAACTAGTAAATAACAGGGTGAGAACTTGGTAAGATCTGAAAACGTGGTAAAAATTAGGCAGCCGTGAGAGCTTTTCTAGTTCTGGATTGCTTTTGATTGCTGTATCCAGAAATGTATACAAGGGTACGTAACAATAATGAATTGTTTATTACTGTATTTATTTATCTTTGTTAACGTTAGTTAAGTTTATTTAAATAAAATAACGTTAATTAACGTTTACTCATAGTGCAACTAATGTTAACAAGCTCAACTTTAGATTTTAATGATGCATCATTTAATGTTGAACTATGATTAATAAATGCTGCACAAGATTATTTATAATATGAATAATTTCCACATAAAATAAAACAATCATTCTAAACGAATAATGTTTAAGAGAAAAGGTGTAGAATGGTAAACTTTACAATTGTTTGTAGGAGTATACAATTTATATAAAATAAATAAAAATAAAATACTAGTACGTTATAAAGTCTGTTTCAGAATATCAACATTAAAATAAAAATAAAATAAAGTTTTACAGAAATAGCGTACAATGATACATTTTACATTTGTTTTTAGGAATATATATTTTATATAAATCATTTTTTTTTAAATAATTAACTAGGGCGACGTGGTGGCACAGTGGGTAGTGCTGTCGCCTCACTGGGTAAGTTGCCGTTCCTGTGTTTGCATATTCTCCCCGTGTACGCGTGGGTTTCCTTCAGGTGTTCCGGTTTCCCCCACAAGTCCAAATACATGTGGTACAGGTGAATTGGGTAAGCTAAATTGTCCGTAGTGTATGAGTGTGAATGAGTGTGTATGGATGTTTCCCAGTGATGGGTTGCAGCTGGAAGGGCATTCGCTGCGTGAAACATATGCTGGATAAGTTGGCGGTTATCGACCCCTTTTTAATAAAGGGACTAAGCCGAAGAGAAAATAAACTATTAAGATAATAAATCTATTTTAAAAATCCACATTAAAATAAAAAAATAAAAACTACTACAAAATAATATAATATTTTACAGATATGATACATTTTATACAAGTTATGTTTTGTACAAAGAAAAAAAAACTAGTAAGATAATAAGTATAATAATTTAAAATGTTAAAAAGAACTAAATAATTTTAGATCTTCCACATTAAAATAAAATAAGAAAATAAAAATTTAGAATGATTCATTTTCTATTTGTTTATAGGAATATACATTTAATGTACATTTATGTACATAATACATCTATTTCAGAACTTCTACTTTAAACTATATTAATGTTTTACAGAAATAGTGTAGAATTATACATTTTACATTTAAGAATATAATTCTTTTAAAAATAAATATACAGTTAAAATTATTCAATCTTCTGTGATTTTTTAAATATTTTCCAAATATTTTCTAAATATTTAAATATTTCCCAAATGTTGTTTAACAGAGCAAGGAAATGTTCTTATTTTATATACAAGAATATTTCCTATAATATTTTTTTCTTCTGGAGAAAGTCTTATTTGTTTTATTTCAGCTAGAATAAAAGAGTTTATTATTATTATTTTTTTTAACCAATTTATGCTCAATATTATTAGCCCCCTTAAGCAATATATTTTTTTCTATTGTCTACAGCAGTGGTTCTCGATCTTTTTTCTCCAAGTACCACCTCAGAAAAAATAGTCTCTCCAAGTACCACCATAATAACCGGTGTTGAAGTACAGTAGCGTAGCAGGCCTAATTAAGCAGCTAAAGCACTGCACAGTTCAAAAACAAGGCAGATTAATTCTTCTAATTAAGAATATTTATTATTGTCAGCCACTTAAATAAAAGGTTTAGCCTATTAAAATCAATTTACTGATCACATCGGTGTTATTGTAGTGTGTACATTTTTTTCTTTAATTATTCAGAGATTCCTCCGTGTAGCACTAGAAGGAAGCCTGGGTACCACTAGTAGTACATGTACCACAGTTTGAGAACCACTGGTCTACAGAACAAACATAACCCTAACCCTAACCCTAACCCGAACACACCACTGTTATACAATGCCTTGCCTAATTACCCTAACATGCCTAATTAACCTAGTTAAGCCTTTAAATGTCACTTTAAGTTGAATTCTAGTATCTTGAAAAATATCTACAGTTAGTCAAATATTATGTGCTGTCATCATGGCAAAGATTAAAGAAATCAGTTATTAGAAATGAGTTTTTGAAACTATTATGTTTATAAATGTGCTGAAAAAAATCTTCTTTCCATTAAACAGAAATTGGGGAAATATACAGGGGGGCTAATACCTCATAAAAATGCATCTAATTCATTTGAAAATTTGGCGCCACGGTGGCGCGTGAGTAGCACATTCGCCTCACAGCAAGAAGGTCGCTGGTTCGATCCCCGGTTGGGGCAGGTCCCGGTTGGGCCAGTTGGCATTTCTGTGTGGAGTTTGCATGTTCTCCCCGTGGTTGCGTGGGTTTCCTCCGGGTGCTCCGGTTTCCCCCACAGTCCAAAGACATGCGGTACAGGTGAATTGGGTAAGCTAAATTGTCCATAGTGTATGTGTGCGAATGAGAATGTATGGATGTGTTTCCCAGAGATGGGTTGTGGCTGGAAGGGCATCCGCTGCGTAAAACAAATGCTGGATAAGTTGGCGGTTCATTCCGCTGTGGCGACCCCGGATTAATAAAGGGACTAAGCCGAAAAGAAAATGAATGAATGAATGAATGAAAATTTATTAGTGAATCACTTCACACTACACAAAGCGAGAGTGTTTCCTCTAAGTCGGTCTCCCTCATTGACTTGACATTTACTTCGGGCCCTGCTCTCCGTCTCTGTCTGTCTCTCCGGTGTGGTTAAACAGATGGTGGGGGTTAAATCTGAATGATGTACTACATGTCCCAGGTGATCTCTGTGTTTCCTCCTTCTCTCGTCTTGTTTTCACAGCTGGTAAATCAGCAGCGGGGCGTCTGTGAAGAGTCTCGCTGGTCTAATCTACTGCGAGAGGCTTATCGCTAATCACTAATTACTGCTTCATTCACTCGCGCTCAAAGACAACCGGTTTGGGTGAGGTTTAGAGGGCGAAAAAGGTGAATAAACATCACACGGCGCGCTAATTATGTTTTCCGTACACGGGTCGCAAAGTTTTTGTAAAGGAACGGTGGAAATGGGACACGTTTTGTCAGGGTACACGCATGTAGAGCATTTCAGACTGTTCGTTCATGATGAGCTTGAAATGAAATCCATTTTTAGTCTAAACACTGATCTTTTTCTGCTCTTTGTCCTCTGTTGAGGGTTTTCCAGCTCATTTTCAGTCATACATTTTGTCATTTACAGATTTTTTTCCAAGATATTTCTGAACATAACAGTTTTAATAACTCATTTCTAATAATTGATTTCTGTAATCTTTGCCATGATGACAGTACATGTTTCAATATTTCTCTACATATTTTTCAAGATACTAGTATTCAGCTTAAAGTGACACTTAAAGGTTCAAGACATCCTGTAGTGCTTATCTTGAGATCATGAACAGATTTGTGGATGTTGAGCATTAGTAAAGACAACGTTAGCTTCTGTCAGCTTTAATTGTGGTGAAAACTGGATAATTTGGAGCTTTTGTCAGCTAATTTCATCTTCCGGGTTTAAAATAATTTTTGGGGCGGATCAAAATCAGCAAATCTGCTAGTGGAGTGATGATGCGTCGGTTTCTCATTCTTCTCTAACCAACCTTCTGTCTCGCTACCATCCAACCCGCTCTTTAAGATCTCAAAACTCAGGTGATGATGCATGAATGTGCTCCACGCATCTCGTTTATATACACTATGAACAGCAGCTACGCTAATTATTCTCTTTATTCTCTATTTCCACCAGGGGGTACTTATCCCGAGGCCCCCAGAGACTATGCAGCGCCACTGATGTGATCCAAGACCCGAGACGATCTCAAGGTTCCATAATCCTGGACCACGCTGTATCCTGAGCAGCTGCTGTGGTGCATGGCGGAGTAGCAAGCATGAGACTGATTCCTATGACCCTCCAAGGACAGATGAGCCTCGAGTTCTCCAGCCTCCGGCGCCTAGACTGCAACTCTGCACAAGACGTCTGGCCATAGGAGAAATGGTCATGCCCAACTGAGCCTGGTTTCTCTCGAGGTTTTTTAATTCTTCACTTCGTCAATTGGTGAAGTTTTTTCCTCGGCGCTGTCGCCACTGGGTTGCATGGTTCGGGACCTGTAGAGCTGCGCACCGATGGATTTGCTCTTGAGTGTTTGGACTCTCAGCAGTGAATATTAAACCACACTGAACTGAACTGAACTGAACTCCAACACAGAAAACTGGACTGACACGGTTTCAATTTACTAAAACTTTCCATGTGAAGCTGCTTTGACACAATCTGCATTGTAAAAGCGCTATAGAAATAAAGGTGAATTGAATTGAATTATTCATAGCGGGGTGTTCTTATCCTATGAGAAGACCCTGCTCCTTAATTATTCATGAGAGCATGTGCTTTCCAAAGGCAAAGCAGACCTGCCAAGCTGTGAGACCCAATGACTGGGTGAGATAGCGACCATAGTTACCATGGTCCATGGGGTTTGTTGAGTGTTTTCCCCGCGATACTGTCCGGCCGATACAGCAAAGCTGTTGGTTTGCTGCAAGCATTTTGTCGGGTGAGCTGTAAAAGGATTGGAGAATGACAGACTTTGTCTTTTATCTGTCTAGTTGTTTACCATTCAGACACATCGCCTATATCCATGTTTTTGTGTTTACCTATGTTAAAAATCCTCCAGACTACCAGCAGGGTTAATGTTTGAAATATAGAGCAAGAGACCTGCTGCACTACTGTCCACTGTGTCGGCATTCAGACCCGGGGATTGAGGAAGAGAGAAGTCCTCCTCATTTATAGTGTTTATATAAACATGATTATCTTTATATTGATATAACAAATTGTGGTTATGTGTATATGAAATTACCAATATCAAACGCAGCAGGGCATTAAATGACTGTTTATTTCTTTGCATTTTAACTTTGTAAACTATAAAATCATAGGTCTCCTCACGGTTTGTCTCATTTTGTGAGCTGACTGACAACAGTTGTTTGCTCTCCTCTTTTTCCCCTGCTCTACCGGCCACACCCACTCCTCCCTCTGATAACAGAGCTCCACGCCCATCTCAGAGCATTTTTTTGAAAAAATTCTTAGGAAGACATGAACCAAAAGAAGGGGGTTTCATAGCCCTTTAAAGGCTTAATTAGTTTATTTAGGCAAGTTAGCATAATTAGGCAAGCTATTGTACAACATTGGTTTGTTCTGTAGACAATCAAAAAAAATGCTCAAGGGGGTTAGGGTTAGGAAAAAAAAAACAAAAAGAAAAAAAATATTATTGCAAATAAAGTGAAAAATTATTGGCTGTCTTAAACGTAATTTGGGAAATATTTAAAAAAGAAAATAAATATTCACTAATAATTCTACTTGAACTGTAGAGCATGCGTTCAGATTGTTCGTTCAAGATGAGATTGAAATGAAATCCATTTTTACAGTCTAAAAATGCACCCAGCAGGTCTTTTTCAGCTCTTTTGTTCTCAGTTGAGTGTTTTCCGGCTGCATTTTCAGTCATACATTTTGGAAACGCTGAATTGCGAGTGCAAACATGTACAGTTCAAGTCAAAATTATTAGGCGCCCTGTATATATTTTTCCCCAATTTCTGTTTCAAGAGTTCACACTTAGCTGATGATTGATAATAAAGCTTGTTTGGCATGCTGTCCCGGGAGAGAGCCCTGAGCTTATGAGATCCTCGAGCCCTGGGCTCCCTCTCGTTTGCAGGGTGAGAGGAGAGTTTGAGCTCAGGTAGATCTCGATGAACTCCCCCCTCGGCTTATTTCCAGCTAGTGACGGAACTAAAGGGAGGTGTACTCGCTAAGAGGTTGACTGTGGTATCAATTTGTGTGTTCAATTTACTTATGGTGCGTGTTATTTGGACTGTGGGAGGAAACCGGAGAACCCGGGGAAAACCCACGCGAGCACGGGGAGAACAAGCGAAACTCCGCACAGAAATGTCATCTGGTTTAGTAGAGACTTAAACCAGAGGCATTCTTGCTGTGAGGCAACAGTGCTAATCACTGGGTCGGTGTGTCACCCATCTGAAAATAAGGGAAAGTAGGGGTGGATGGGGGGGGGGTTCAAGACGAAGATGTTGAGATAAGAAAACTTTGGTTATTTATAGAGAGTTAGGAATCATCTGATTGGATAATCGATCATGAGCTGACACTGGAACAGCTGAGAACAATCAAAAGCTTGTGACCTATCGAAATTTATTCATAAATAAACTTCACTTAAAGGAGAGAAGATGTTTTAAAACACATTTTAAAAGATAATAGTGTCAATAACTCATTTGTAATAACTGATTTCTTTAATCTTTGACATGATGACAGCACATAATATTTGACTAGATATATTTCAAGATATTAGTATTTAGCTTAAAGTGACATTTAAAAGGCTTAACTATAGGTTAATTAGGCAAGTTAGTGTAATTAGGCAAGTTATTGTACAATATTTTGTTTTGTAGACAATCCAAAAAAATGCTTAAGGGGGTTATGTTTAGGGTTATGGTCAGGCTAAAAAGTTAAAAACTGCTTTTATTCTAGCCGAAATAAAACAAATAAGACTTTCTCTTTCAGAAGAAAAATTATTATAAGAAATACTGTTAAAATATCGTAGCTCTAATGGGAATATTTAATAAAAAGAAAATAAAAATTCACAGGAGGGCTAATGATTCAGACTAAAACTGTAGAGCAGGCTTTCAGATTGTTCATTCAAGATGAGATTGAAATGAAATCCATTTTTACATTATGGACCCGGCAGGTCTTTTGTCCTCAGTTGAGCGTTTTCCGGCTGCATTTTCAGTCATACATTTTGTATACACTAAATCCAAAGTGCAAATATGTATGTGTGTGTGTGTCCCATTTAATGGCTTTCTCAAATAAAAGAGAAAATGCAATTTTCGAGACTCAAATACAAGCATAACATCCTGTTCTTCATAAATTACAGTATGTCTCCTGTCTCTTTGAACAAGCTACAGGCGAAATTGCGCCTTGCTTGTGTTTGCGGACGCAGATGAGACTCTTCTCTGTGTTATTTTGGAAGATGAAAATGAATCTAATTTGGGGTTGTGACAGATTTGGTGTCTCTCTAACAGAACTGAACAGAACCAAAGGTCCACAGAGATGGAAACAGAAGACACCAAACCTGGAAAACGGAGCTGAATCGAGTTAAAAATATCAGCGTGTCTGTCTGAGGAAGCTTAGAGAAAGTGGGACAGAGGACAGAACGTGTGAGTAAAAGTAGAAAGAGGAAGACAGGTGTAGAGGAGAGAGAAATCCGTCTGAGACTAAATCACTCACTCTTTATCAGGAGTACAATGTTTTTTCTTTCTATATTTATAGGATCAAAAGAACAAGAAAACAGTGATGTACATTTCTAGAATTGTAGAAACTGTTTTAAAAAGCATCTATGATGCAAACTTGACTTTTGTAAGCTGTTTGGACAGAACTGTGTGTAGGTATAGTGTGTCCACAATCATACTGTAGTGATTCAAACTAGGTATGGATGATATATCGGTGGCCATCTCGTTATCGGACGATAAGTGCTTTTTTTAATGTTATCATTATCAGTCTGATGTCAAAATTAGGCCGATATCTTTATGACTGAACTGCCTGCCTAGGGCATGCATGGGTAGAACTTGTTCAGACTTGTCCAGCGCACTATAATGGACAGTGTTGCCAACTTAGGCCCCGTTTAATGCGTTTTCATTTTAAAACGCACAAGTTTTGCTATGGTTACGCCATCCATCCACACTACGCCAGACCAGTTTTCAATGTAAACAACAACATGGACACAGAAATGGGAGCGCTATTGTGCAGTTAAATTCTGCCTTTTTTACTACAACAGCTGCATATATTCGCAAGAGGCAAGCTACTGTTCGAGCACTCGCTAATCGCTTAAGTTTCAAGCGACGGAAGCCCTATTTAGAATACTGAGCGAGACACATGCTTCCTGTTTATACTTGAACGCTCATGCACAGAGTGCACGAATGGTCACGTGATATACGTTTTCGCTGGAGTAGTGTGGACTGAGATATGTTCAGAAATGCTGGGTGAAAGGCTAGTGTGGACGCAGATCGTTTTCATGCTAAAACGGGGTTTTAAAACAAAAAACGCACTAGTGTAAATGGGGCTTTAGCAACTGTGTCGCTATATTTAGTGACTTTTCAGACCCCCTTAGCAACAAAATTTCAAAAAAGTGACCAGCGACAAATCCTTTTTTTTTTTGGTGTTACTGGAGATTTCAATCAGTTTCATACCTGCAACATGACAGCAAATCGTCCCTCTGCATATCGACGGCAAATGATTTAGCACCGCAAGCGTGAGGTATTTTCCTTATAACATTACAGTCAAATTTAACAGTTTAATTTGACCATTTATTCATATTATTTTTACAATCAGAGAGATTTTAGTGACAGTTTTGGAACTTATTTATGTCTGGGAGATTACTGCAAATTCATTATACATCTATAACAGGGATCACCAATCTCTGTCCTGGAGGTCCGGTGTCTTTATTAGGTGTATAATGTTTTTTTTCTTTCTATATTTATAGGATCAAAAGAACAAGAAAACATAGTGATGTACATTTCTAGAATTGTAGAAACTGTTTTAAAGGGCATCTATGATGCAAAATTGACTTTTGCAAGCTGTTTGAATCCCGGGAAAAACAGGAGGGTTGACAGATATGTCTCTCAAATGCGCTCAAAAGACTACAGCGAATAGTCTGGACTGCTGAACGAATCACTGGCACTACCCTTCCTACACTTCAAGAACTGTACTCTTCCACAGTGAGTAAAAGGGCTCGCAAAGTCACCCTGGACGCCTCGCACCCAGCACACTTCCTGTTCGAACTGTTACCATCTGGTCGGCGCTACAGAGCACCAAGCACAAAAACAGCCAGACACAGGAAAAGTTTCTTTTTCTTCAGGCCATCAGCCATCATGAACAGTTAAATATTTCCCTACTGTGCAATAAACGCGCAGTACTTTCTCATACGCACTTGTACACAGCACCTTATAACAATATACAATGCAATACTTCTCCTTACGCATGTGTACACAGTATCTTATAACCTGTATATTTATAACAAATCTGTACATACATTTCAACATCCAGATCGTTGGACGGACTGCATCTCTGTTTAATGTCTATCGTCTTTTTTAAAATTTTATATTTATTCTGTTGTTACTTGTCACTTTATGTACACTGGAAGCTTCTGTAGCCAAAGAAAATTCTTTGTGTGTGTGTGAAGCACACTTGGCATTCAATCTGATTCTGATTCTAAATAAGTCTCTCAGATCTATTGATGATTCACTCAAACGCATCCCTTCCAAATGTATTCGTAATTTGCGCTCTTACATTTCTCCGATAAAATTGACTTAACAGAATATAAGATAAAAACCGTGCATTCTTAATAACATACAAAGGTATTCTGTCCTTTTCGGATAAATAAAACACGTTTGCTGTGCACAATTATTAGTCGATGCTAATAACTTCAAAGTGGTGCTACAATCCCTATAGCAAGAATTAAATGGTACGAAGTGTTTGCAAACACCAATTACTCAATCGAGTTTATTTGCACCGCAGCAGCCTACAAAAAACAGTAGCCTTACAAAACCCTCCGAGATCAAGCCAAAGGCGACAGTGGCAAGAGAGAAAAAAAAAAGAAAAGAAAAAAATCAATCAATCAATCTCCTAAGAGGGAATTTCTAATCAGCCGCTGCTATAATTGCTCTTTTCCCCCTCTAAATCTCAACTCTCGGAGTGGTGTCTCCTGAAGCAGTGCTAACCTTTGAAAAGAAGCAGTCTCAGAACTCACTGCGCTGACATTTTACAAAACAAACTGCTCTGCAGAGGACTATCGCCGCTCTGACATTCAGTTTGTGTGTGTGTGTGTGTGTGTGTGTGTTATGTGGGCCATATGGCACTCTATGGCACTGTGAAGGTGGTGACAAGCAGTTTAAATGCTGTCAGACACTCTCACGCACCCTTGAGCACGTCCACAGGGAACACTGAGTGCACACATGCCTGTATCCAGACCACAGGTGACACATCTGGGAGAATCACATAGACTTTTTTTTTTGACAAAAGCCATAACTTCAGGCCTCTGACCCTTTTAATGCTGCGGTGAGATAAAGCTGGAACCATGCTGAACATCTGACCTCTGCGCTGAGTGCTTTTTTGCACGGGTAACACTGGAGATTCCAACCCAGGCTCATTGGAAATGTGTGCCCAGTGCTACATTTTTTGAGAACCGACAAATATGTACCCTGTACTGTGTATTTGTTTTCACACATCCATTAGAGCAGTGTTTCTCAACTGGTGGGTGACTTTTGGGTTGCGGGAACATTTTTAGTGGGTCGCGTGTGTGTAAAACATTAGTTTTTAACTTATTTACCGGACTTTAACGGACTTTTATTTTGAAATGCTCATACCGGACTTTTAATTTGAAATGCGCAATCGTACTTTGTAATATTTGTATAATTTGATACATTTTGTCCAATGAAATCAATAAAAAAATTGTTTATTTGTAAGTCTTGGTGATTTTCTTATGATTTATCTGTCACTACTTGTGTATGTTAACAAATAAATACAAATTAATTCATTATAATTCCTAAAATTAAAATATAGTTCCTAAAAATTTGGGTCGCGACTTGATGACCATGTAAAAATGTGGGTCCCATGGCCAAACCAGTTGAGAACCACTGCATTAGAGGGTGCCGTTTTAGACCCAACCACAACCATAACGCTAAGTTCAAATACGTTACCGGGACACATTTTTTCATACGTGCCATTTCTCGTAAAATCCACCAGGGGCCGCTGTGGACATTTTTGGAAATCTCAACATCTATCTCGCGCATGTCTGTGAGAGAAGCCATTCGGCATGCATAATATATCAGCTCGATATCGACTGACCCTCACACCCAGCCTAGTCTCATGAGGAAACGTAACTATTTTACGTTTCGTCAGTGGCTAATTCGGATGAATTCTACAAGTTCAGTCATATGAAAATGTACGATTTTAAAGAGAAGGCGTGGCCCCAAACCCCACCCCTAAACCTAACCTTCAATGGGGATAAGCAAATCTCACCAAATTGTACAAATAAGATCATACAAACTTAAATGAATTAAGCTGCGGTCACACTAGAGTTTGAGCAATGCTAAAATCAATTAAATCAATTAAATTTCTGTCCAGAGAGGTCATATTGCTATGTTCGATTGGTCTAACGCAATAATGTGATGCGATTTCGCAGGTCAGAGTTCACCAAGCTAAATCAAAAAGTTACAAATTGCTGTGAGATGGTGTTGACACAACGCTTCCCTAAACCCAATCCATAGTGTTTTCAAAAGCAAACTACAATAGAAAAGCCATCGTGGGCTGCGTGCTGCTAGCAACCTCACACTGCTTGAATGGTTTTTGCTTTTGCTGGTTTCTGTAAGCGTTCTTCGCAAGACTTAAACCCCAGTCTGATCTCCTTTGCGTCCCAAGTCTGTCACCATTTGTGGTGAGTTACCGAGCACACCAGTCACACTGAAAAAGCTGTCCATATGGAGGTAAGCATTCAGTGGTACCATATGTATCAGCTGGCACACATTTGTCGGTTCTTAAAAATGTAACCCTGGGCACATTTTCCCAATAGACAGATAGATGAATAAAATGAAACAACAATAGAACGATGGATGGATGGATGGATGGATGGATGGATGGATGGATGGATGGAT
>CAIGQQ010005632.1:1311710-1334733 GCA_903798035.1 Danio albolineatus | reverse complement strand
CACACATACAAACGCACTCAAGCACACAAACACACACACACACTCAAGCAAAAGCGCTCATGTGCACACACATACAAACGCACACAAGCACACAAACACACACTCAAGCACAGGCGCTCATGTGCACACACACATACAAACGACCCAAGCACACAAACACACACACACACACTAATGCACACACACAGTAGCTAAAGCACACACTCACATATACAAACACTCATGCACAAGCACTCCCTGACACACACATTTACATACATGCACACATACACACACACACACATTTTTAAACCATTTTGATCACAAAAGAACGCAGCAATGACATACACACCATTATACAAAACAACTGTCCTTGTAAACCATCAAAACCAGTACAAACACACACTTACTTCTGTGCCTGATTGTTGTAGTTGTTGTCATACGAGTCGTAGCCCTGGTCATCGTAGGCTGTTCCGTATCCGTCATCGTACTCCTGTGGGAAAGAAAATGCACTCTGTAAACTTCCAGATCACTGATTCAAAGACTCTAGGACAGTCTTTGTGTAACTTTCATTGTGTAATCATGTAAAATGTGTCATTTACACTGTCAGTCATCAGTTGGCAGAATTAACCCTTTAGATAGGCCTATGCAAAAAAACTTTCTGGCATACATACAGAGTTCTATGCAGCGTGTGTGTGTGTGTGTGTGCATACACTTACGTATGTTTACTATGATCTGCTTATTTTGATTTTTCTAAGACATAACAAGGTTAGTGCACAAAGGTTACACACACTCACACATACATTGTTTTATGTACACCTTACTAGCGCCGGGTTGGACCCCTTTTGCCTTCAGACCTGCCTTAATCCTTAATGGCATACAGTAGTTACAACAAGGTACTGGAAATATTCCTCAGAGATTTTGCTCCATATTGTCATGATAGCATCACACAGTTGCGTCAATGATGCGAATCTCCCGTTCCACCACATCCCAAACGTGCTCTATCGGGTTGAGTTCTGGTGACTGTGGAGGCCATTTGAGTACAGTGAACTCATTGTCATGTTCAAGAAACCAGACATGGCTTTATGACATGGCGCGTTATCCTGCTATCAGAACATGGTCAGCAAAAATACTGAGGTAGGCTGTGGCATTGACACGTTGCTCAATTGGTACTAATGGGCCTAAAGTGTGCCAAGGAAATATCCCCCACACCATTACACCACCACCACCAGCCTGAACCGCTAATACAAGGTAGGATGGATCCATGCTCTCATGTTGTTGACGTCAAATTCTAACCCTACAATATAAATGTCACGAATGTCGTCAGACCAACATTTCTCCAATCTTCTATAGTCCAATTGTGCCGAGCCTGCGCGAATTGTAGCCTCAGTTTCCTGTTGTTAGCTGACAGGAGTGGCACCCGGTGTGGTCTTCTGCTGCTGTAGCCCATCTGCCTCAAGGTTGGACAAGCTGTGCGTTCAGAGATGCTCTTCTACAGACCTCGGTTGTAACGAGTGGTTATTTGAGTTACTGTTTCCTTTCTATCAGCTGGAACCAGTCTGGCCATTCTCCTCTGACCTCTGGCATCAACAAGGCATTTGCGCCCACAGATCATTGTAATGAACGAACGCATGATTATATGCAGTTATGACTTTGCAGTCAAAACATGTCATTACAATGGAAGTCAATGGGGCAAAAACAGCCCGGAACATAACAAAAGGATAACTGTCCAAGAATGTTTTGTTGAGTTTTTTAAAAAAAAACGTCAAAGCATTTTTCCCAAAATACGAGTCAAAACAAGATTTGTCACCAAAAATCATACCACTTGCTGAAACACAGAGGAAGCTGTGGGCAAATTAAAACTCAAAATCAGCTCAGAGCAGATGTGAACATTCCCAACAGCAAATAAGAGGTTAATATGAGTTATCCTTGAAAGAGTTACTGTAAAACAAAATGAAGAGTTCCACGCAATTCATTCATGTTGTGCTAACACAAATCGATTAAGTAAACTAAACACATCTAAGTGGATTGAACATAAAACAATTAAGTTGTCCCCCAAAAACCTTAAAAACTGTGTTGTTCTAGCTCATTTTAAATAAGTAGTTTGGACAAGCATCGAAAATCATTTTCTGAGTGTATATAATACAGCGCTGCAGGACGATAGATAATTAGAGGCCTCTAGAGTTTGTGCAGCGCCACTGATGTGATCCAAGACCTGTAATGAGATGATTCCAATCATAGAGAACTTCTAGAGGTATCCATAATCCTGGACCAGGCCGTATCCTGAGCAGATGCAATGGCGGTCATGGGGGAGTGGAGAGCAATAGACTGATTCCCGAAAGACCTATGACAGACGAGTCTCCGCATTGATCTCATGGTCTAGCCTGAACAGTACTCAGGTGACCTACTCACACCTGCAGCTTCTCCACGATGGACGTCCAGTCATCTCCAGCTTCAAGCACCTAAATTGAAGCTTTGCACAAGAAGTTTGGCCAGAGGAGAAAAGGTCATGCCCAACGTTCTCTTAAGTTTTTTTCCCCTTCACTTTGTCAATTGGTGAAGTTTGTTCCTCACCACAGTCGCCACTGGCTTGCTTGGTTTGGAACTTGTGGAGCTGCTCATCGATGGATTTGCTCTTCAGTGTTCGGACTCTCAGTAGTGAATATTAAACCACACTGAACTGCCCTAAACTGAACTTCAACTCTGATAACTGGACTGACACAGTTTGAAGTCACTAGAACTTCTATGTTAAGCTGCTTTGACCCAATCTACATTGTAAAAGCGCTACAGAAATAAATATGAGATGAACTGAACTGAACAGAACAGTCTCTGCAGGACATCCCGCATTTCACCATGCAGGGTCAAGAGATCTGCTCTAATGATGAAGCATTTCCAGCCGTCCTGTATCCACACACACACACTCCCAAACTCTGCTTAGAGGTTAATCTACTCCGCTGAACCCGGCCGACATTAATACTCCATGCATCCAGAGCAGAAAATAGCAGAGGCCGCAGATGAAAACCGAAAAGCTGCTCTTCGCTTAAATGAAAGGTTGCGAAAGTGCTTCATTAAGTCGAGCGCTGATAGGATTTTGACACTGTAATTAACATCGCATAATAACCCTTTCAGTGTGGATAATGAAACTTCATGGGGGTTAATATCTAATGTAGCTATTATTGCGACACATCGCAGATTGCTTTATGACACGCGTGGCTTTGTGGCCCGTTGTCAGATGTCACCCAGCTCAGTGTGAGACGTTTATGAGGACTAATGAAAAGTGTCAGGGGAGGTCAGAAAAACAAGCTGCAACTCTGCAGAAGGGAGAGCTTTAAAACACAAGCTTTTCACATTTTTTCTGTGATGATTGCAGATGGAAAACTTGCAAATTTAATTTAAATAAAGTCTTATTTAAATAAAATTTAAATAAAATGATTTAAACATGGCTGAGAAGAACCTGCTATTACACCTTAAGGACTTACTCTTTTTTTTTTTTTTTTTATGTGGACATAATACACTTATCAGCCACTTTATTAGGTACACCATACTAGTACCAGATGTGTGATTGGCTGTGAAGTGTGATTGGCTGATTAGAAATTTGCATTAACGAGTAGTTGGACAGGTGAGTGTACATATTAGGTTAATTAATGACTTTCAAATAATTATCTCCAAACAAAAAGATGCACTGTGGTAATCACAGCTTGAGATTTTCTGCTAAAATGGAAAAAGACTATTCACCAAAAAATATTTAACTGTGCATTGTCGGAATGGTCCTGCATTCAACTAACTGATATTATTCTCAAAAGATTTTGCTTAGTTAAAAATAATAGCATTTAATTGAAATGATTTTTTACACATTATTAATACCAGTTCTGAACAATAAAGCACATCCTTGAAGGCTAAAAAGTTTCATTTTTAAGTCAAACAAATCATTTGATATCGACACCAAACTTACAAACTTACTAATGTGTTACTGTGATTATGAGAAATATATATCTATATCTATATATATATATATATATATATATATATATATATATATATATATATATATATACAGTAACAATTACAAAATATCAAGGATACAAGTAAAATCTAAACAAACTAAATACTAAATACTAAAAACGAAATACTACATTCAGGAATAATGCATTGTTACAAACGTTTTTATCACATCTAAATCAAATCAAAATAAACTACACATAAAAAAGATGCAATAGTTAAAAAATGAAATAATATAACAAAAAAATGTAATAAAATTTTAAAATAAATTAAATAAATAAATAACTATAAAAATGTAATTAAAATTAAATAAAAAATATAATTACAAAAATAAAAAATAAAATCAAATATGAAAGAAATGAATTAAAATAAAATAAAATTTTCAATAAAATAAAATAAAATAAATATAAAAAAATTAATTAAATTAAATAGAATAAAATAACATTTAAAATAAAAAATAATTATAAAAATAAAAAATAAAATCAAATATGAAAAAAAATTATTAAAATGAACTTAAATTAAAAAAATAAAAATAAAATAAAAATAAAAAATAAAAAATAAAATAAATAAATAAATAAATAAAATGGATTCTACATTTAGCAATAATCAATTGTTAGAAACGTTTTTTAATAAACAAAAATCAAAAGAAACTTGAAAAAAAAAACAGCAAAATTGTTGAACGCCATTCAATTCATTCATTTTCTTTTCGGCTTAGTCCCTTTATTAATCTGCGGTCGCCACAGCAGAATGAACCGCCAACTTATTCAGCATTTGTTTCACACAGCGGATGCCCTTCCAGCTGCAACCCATCTCTGGGAAACATCAATACACACTCATTCACACTCATACACTACGGACAATTTAGCCTACCCAATTCACCTATACCACATGTCTCTGGACTTGTGGGGGAAACCGGAGCACCCGGAGGAACATCCAAACTCCACACAGAAATGCCAACTGACCCAGCCGAGGCTCGAACCAGTGACCTTCTTGCTGTGAGGCGAACGTGCTACTCACTACGCCACCGTGGCGCCCATGTTGAATGTTGTAATAAATTAAAATAAAATGGATCCTACATTCAGGAATAATGCATTGTTAGAAACTTTTTTGATAAGCAATCATCTCGTTGACGTCACCGAGCCCCTTCTTACAACCACCTGCCTTTTTTAAAAACCATCCAATCAATTTCTGATACATAAAATCCAGCTCGTCCCAACATTTAGAATCGTATCTCTCTCAGAAACATTTCAATCCCTTCCAGCAAAACTCAACCCACCTACACAGTCAGATCATCTCAAACGTTCTCACAGAAGTCAAACATCAAAGCCCAGTCCTGCTGTTCTCCTCTTCATTTCAGATAAACGTCCTCAACAGAAAGGCTCTGACCCTGGTGACAGTTCCAACATCCGGCCCCAAATCCATCTGCCCTCAATTCACATTCGCGAAATCCTCCTCAGCCACCAAAACAAAGACCGAAAACCCTCTCATCACAGAGCCCCGCATTACTGTCCGATCAGAGGAAGCCGTCACTGTTTCATCTCTAATCCACAAGCGAAGTGGCATTTACACTCAGATTCATAATGAAGTTTACTTGAAGAAATGCAACTGGGGGACGGACAAAGAGAGAAGTTTTTGCTGCTGATGACATTGATGTCGGTTGAAAAAAATCGAATAAAACGCCATTTAGATACTTTTGTCGATGTCTACTTGATGCGCTAAATGCGATACAAGCTATTAATTTTAACGTGACAAAGATCTGCAACAGCGACGCACAAAATTTATGCAACGTCGCAGCAAAACAACACCATAAACTGCTATGAAAATGATCACCTCAGGTACTGATTATAGGCTTTGTTCACTGGTAAATGCTAGCAATGTAAGTTTGAACACCATTTTAACTAACATTTATTCACATTAATAGTTCAACAACAATTAAATTAAATTAAATAACTAGCAAAGCTTTTGAAAATAAAAGTCGCTGACTTAGCACAAACCAACAACATCAGTCACTCAGCCTATGTACTTTTATTAATGCTAAATACCATGTCGTCGAGAGTGCAGTGGCTAATATTTAAATAAACGACTGGTATTTAAATGTTTCTGTCATGTCGCGTCATGTTTGATGCATACAGCCGAATTTCTTGTAGCTGGAATCTTGTTGCCTCGCGTGTAGTCCAATAATTATACAACAAGTGACATTCCAAGTCGATCTATCTCTTTTGTATTTTGTATTGCTGTATTTATACCGTAGTAATCTAGTAGTGTTTGCTTTAGCTTTTTCAGGGTTCATTTTTGTGAAATCCAGATTTTAACAGAGAAATACTAAGAAATATCTGTAGGTTGACGGCATTTCATGGCTTTAAAATATTAAAATGTGAGCAAAATCACTGGTTTTGTCATCACTTTAGATATTATGCTAGAGAATCATTCAAATTCTAGCTCTAAAGTGGCGTTTGTGAAGTAGCAATGGTGTCTGTTGTTCTGACCGTCAGCTGCAGATGTGAATGAATGGCGGAAGAAAGTAGTTCCCAATACAAAAGGATTTTTGAGACTCTCCATGTTTGATTTCCTTTTTTATATACACGATTATGCCGTCGAACTGTTGTATAAATGCAATTTCACACTCAGCGCAGTACGATATGGCCGTATATCGGCACTGCTGAGGCACTAAGGCAGCCTTGAGCCAACGCAAACCTCCCACCAGTGCGATTTACAGCCACATCACACGGCTACTTATAAATAGAAATATATTGTTACGTACCAGGTCGTATTGGTTATTTTTGTATTACTATGTTTGTTTTTATATCATCCTAGTTCATATCCTTGTTTTAGCCTACTCCTGTTCCTGATTGGCTGATTCACCTCCACTTGATACAACTAATACTGGCACTGCCTTATGCTGATTGGTTCCTAAGTAACAACTTGGTACTGGTCTCAGCCAATCAGATCACTCCAGCTCACTATATATAGATATATTTAAAATAAAATAAAATAATAAAATAAAATAAAAATAATAAAAATAATAAAAAACTAAAAAATACAATAAATAAATAAATATAAAAAAAAGATAAAATTTAAAATTAAAAAAAATAAAATTACATTTAAAATAAAATAAAAAATACTTATAAAAATAAAAGATAAAATAAAATATGAAAATATGTAATTAAAATAAACTAAAATTTAAAATAAAATAAAACAAAAATTATAAAATAAATAAATAAATAAATTAATTAATTAATTAAAATAAAATGTATAATACAGCTCGTCCCAACATTTAGTATCATGTCTATATATATATTTATATACAATTTATTTATTTATTTATTTTGTCTGTCAGCAGTTTGGGAGTCTTTGTTGGCTGAATTTGGTATTGATTGATTGATTGATTGATTGATTGATTCTGTGTCTACATCCCCATTTTGTTCATTTTTGTTGTGATATATTGTCTGTCTTCAACTTTATTCACACTGTGTTGTCATTTTAGTTTAGTCCCTGTTTGTTCTTACCTGTGTGTAATCATTCACTCCCTTTCCTCATGTTTCCCTACAGAGGTTTGGTAGAAAGACTGGTAGGTAAGTAGGTCAACATAGGAGTTCAACTGTCTAGAGATACACTAGGGAAGGGGGTGAGCGCCAACCCGTGTATTTTGGGTTAAGTGGATAGTTAGTGTAGTTTAGGTAAGGCGTATTTGGACATTGAAGATTTATTTATCACATTTTTGTGATTTCTGATTTGATATTAGTACGACAGTTTGTTTTCTTCTTTGCTTTAGCGCCACCCGTAGCCAGTCTTTCTAATTTATGTTTTTGTTTTGCTTGTTGATTGTAAATATTGTAAATAGCTCACTCACTGCTTCACTAATCACCACCTGCAATAAATCACCTGATTTGTACAGGAAGACTTGTTTGTGGTTGTTACGTTAAGTACAATTCTCATTGAGTGTTTGTTTGAACCAGATCCTTGGTCAAGGTGCAACCCCACTCCCCTAGACTGCCCAGGGGTTGTAACATTTGTGGGGGCTCGTCCGGGATCATTACCGTCCCAGCAATTACTTCTGAGGATTTTGGTTCTACGGATACTGAATTCTTGTTATACCCAAAGTAATTTTGTAGGTTATACTAGAGGTAGTATTAGAGTCAACTGATATGTGGTTTTTTAAATAGTTATATTTTCAAATAACAAAACCACAGAATAGTAAAAATATAAAAAAATATAATTTAAACACACCCAACTACACTGCAGGTGCAGGTTTTTGTCTTTCAATAAAAAAAAGGGCCATCAGCCCTAGAAATCAAATTAGGTCAAAAAAGGGAAGCTGTGAAATGAATTTGAAGAAAAGATCCGAGACCTGATCCCTCTGGAAAAACCCGGAGCTCCACAAACGTTTCCCAGGGATTTCAGCAGGTCACCTCTGCCAGACTCCAGTCTGAACCACTGCTGACAAATAACAGCTCGGATATCAGATGGGAAGCCAAACAAGATGAATTTCTCCCTTCATCCAAAAAGGAAAAGGCTGAAATCAAAGGGAAAAAAGTGGAGGATTTCGGCACTTGAACCATTAAATAAAAACACTCAGCGGTGAGCAACTCATCTTCCCTGCGAGCTGAAACAGGACTAGACTCACTCAGCTATTTATAACAGCAGATATTTCCATTGTGCCGTCTCGCCTGACAGTGATCTCTATCTGCAGCGCTATGAATATATCATAAGGTAAAAACCTCTCATTTTCTGAAGAGAAAACTCGGATAACTCGGCGGATTAGCCATGCATGGCTGTGCGCACTGATCAAATAAACGAGTCTGGTTGAAATTGAAAACAAAACAAGTTGTGTGTGTCTGTTTGCTTGTTTTTAAATCCAGGTGGGGACTTAAACTTGAAAGCACAGACTCATGGGTAAACATGCTTATAAATCATAAAATATTTTGAAATTGTAAAAATGCAGATTGCTTTCTGTGAGGGCTGGGTTCGCATTTAAAAACTTAATGGAAACAGAAATTTTAAAAATACGCATTAAAAATGTTCTGTGTAGGATAAACGTTTTATCAAATTATGAAAAGATTCATTCATTCATTTATTTTCTTTTCGGCTTAGTCCCTTTATTAATCCGGGGTCGCCACAGCGGAATGAACCGCCAACTTATCCAGCATTTGTTTTACACAGCGGATGCCCTTCCAGCCGCAACTTATCTCTGGGAAAATTATGAAAAGATGAACAATCATAATGAAAAAACGTAAACACATATAATATAATATAACACAAATAATATTGGAAGTAGTTTCTTAATTTAATAAATAAAAAAAAGGCCAACGGTGGCTTCTAACGCAACAAATACAATTTTTCTTTTGTCATTTGATGCCAGTTTATCAGAAAGTGATGATTTTAAAGATTCTGTTTGACTCATTGGATGGAAGTGCTGCTTTATTCACAAATGTTTTAAGCAATATTCCAGTTTTGCGCATTTGTTTAATTCACACCTTTAAACATAGCTATTTACTCACCCTTTGCTTGTTCAATTACCCTTTACTTGCCTAGTCCCTTTATTCATCAGGGGTCAACACAGCGGAATGAACTGCCAACTTATCCAGTTGTTTTACAAAGCAGATACCCTTCCAGCTGCAGCCCAGTACAGGGAAATATCCATACACACTCATTCACACACATACACTACAGACAGTTTAGTTTATCCAATTCACCTACAGTATAGCACGTCTTTGGACTGTGGGGGAAACCGGAACACCCGGAGGAAACCCACAGTACAACAAATAATAACTTGACTTCTAGTTGATCATTTGGCATCAGAAGTGGCTTAAATGAAAGGCAAAGGCCACTATATTACGCTCCTAAACTTTGTTTAGACAAAACGTCTTGTCACTTAACAGAATTAATGTAAAGTATAGAATAAAAGTCAGGGTGCAAAAAAAAAAAGAATGAATAATGTGTATGACTCCCATGAGCTTGGAGGACTGCATCCATACATCTCTGCAATGACTCAAATAACATGTTCTTGCAGGACTGCAAGAGTTCAAGATTTTTTGGATTCATCTTCAATGCCTCCTCCTTCATCTTACCCCAGACATGCTCAATAATGTTCATGTCTAGTGACTGGGCTGGCCAATCCTGGAGCACCTTGACTTTATTTGCTTTCAGCAACTTTGATGTAGAGGCTGAAGTATGAGAAGGAGCGCTATCCTGCTGAAGAATTCGCCCTCTCCTGTGGTCTGTAATGTAATGGGCAGCACAAATGTCTTGATACCTGAGGCTGTTGATGTTGCCATCCACTCTGTAGATCTCTCGCACGCCCCAATACTGAATGTAACCCCAAACCATGATTTTTCCTTCACCAAACTTGACTGATTTCAGTGAGATCCTTGGTTCCACGTGGGTTCCAATAGCTCTTCTGCAGTATTTGTGACGATTGGGATGCAGGTCAACAGAAGATTCATCATCAAAATCTCCCTTTTGACACTTTTCCAAATGATTAATTAGAAGTCAAGTTATTAATTGTTGCTCTTACAACTAGCATCGATGACAAGACTTCTGTTAGGTAGTGTACAGTTTGTATAGTAGAAACATCATTACGTCTATGAGAGTCTCCACAGGACTATAAGAACAAGTCTGAGTGTGTGTGTGAGAGAATATTAGACTTTTTTTGAAGAAGGAAAACTCATTTCCAAGCTGCTGACAGTCACTATGGCATTTTGATCAGCTCAGGTTTGATCAAGTCTGTCAACGCTGCACTAGCTGCTGAAATTAGACATGTACACATCAAGCGGCAAACAGCAAGAAAAACGAAACCTGTGTTTGCACGGCGTGTCAAATCTCTTTAAACGCGCCGCGTGAATAAAACGGATCTGTTCTGCTGCACTCCAGTTTGTTTGGTAAACTTCTGACTAAGCTGAAGCTGTCGTTGGTGAACGGGAGAGTATTTGAAGAGGCTTATATCTCCGTCACTGCATCTCTTTCACCACGGATCAAACTCATTCAAACACAGCCGAAGACTCTGTCAGGTTTGTGCTTCATTAGACAAGGAGAAATGAAATTGTGTACAAAGACATTCAGAGTGAAGAACAGCCAAACTCTCTTTTGAGTTACATCTTTAACAAGCATAAAAGCAAAGATTAAACAGCGTTTGCAATGCACTTCACTCTTGTAAAATTGGCCTTTTTTGAAATATTTATTTGCCTTTTGTTGCAAAATAAATTTACCTGATCAAAATGAAAGAAAAGAAAATACAATTCACTACCCTAACTACCTAACACAAAAACAGAGGTCAAAAGGTTTACAAATAAAATGGCGTCAAACTCCTTACTATCCCAATAATATGTACACTATTTACAAACAAGCGACCATGTTTAAGGGACAATCCAAAATCAGTGTCAGCAGGCCAAAAGGTCTAACAAGCCAGTAGAACAAGTTTTCATAAACAAAGCAAACACAAAACAAACAGTACTCACAAATCTCTAATCACAACTTCACAAACAGTACTCACAAATTTGTAGTCACAACTTAACAATCAAAATCTCTGCACCAAACAACATACAACCATTTCAGCAAACACAAAGCAAGTGACCCAAAACAAGATGGCCGCCAAGGAAGTTGTGTCATGGCTTTTAAAACACTGTAGGCCAATCAGGAGCTAGCAATCAGGTGGATGTGGCAAAACAAATGCATTCTAGGTAAAGCAGAGAAACAGATGAGTCAAGAGAATCAGGATTGTAACACAGCTCAGACCAGGTTGGGTGCAGTAGGAACGGTGGGTTACACTTGGGGGCTCGTCCGGGATGGGAATAAGGTTTAGGGGATTGAGTGTAACAGAGGCCAGTTAGCGAAGTGCTATGCAGGTAAACCTCATTCCTCTGACTCATAAAGGTGCTCTAGTGACAGACGCTAGAGATCATGGTCTTTAGCCTCCTTGTTAGAGCAACCAAATCCCATACAAAGAATTGCCAGTTCGATCCCAGCTCAAACCGGGTTGGCTGCAGTATGACCAGTGGGTTACACCTGGGGGCTCGTCCGGGGTGAGAGTGAGGTTTAGGGGGGTGATTGTAACAGAGGCCAGTTAGCGAAGTGCTATGCAGGTAAACCTCATTCCTCTGACCTCTAAAGGTGCTCTAGTGACAGACGCTAGAGATCATGGTCTTCAGCCTCCTTGTTAGAGCAACCAAATCCCATACAAAGAATCGGCGGTTCGATCCCAGCTCAGGACGGGATGGGTTAAGTAGGACTGGGGGGGTTACATGTGGGGGCTCGTCCGGGATGGGAGTGAGGTTTATGGGGTGAGTGTAACGGCAGCCAGGTAGCTTACAGCAACCAACTCCCATGCAAAGAATCGCCGGTTGATCCTAGCTCAGACTAGGTTGGGTGCAGTAGGACCAGTGGGTTACACGTGTAGTGTAACGGCGGCCAGCTAGCGAAGTGCTATGCAGGTAAACCTCACTCCTCTAACCTCAAAATGTGCTCTAGCGACAGACGCTAGAGGTTATGCTCTTTAGCCTCCTTGTTAGAGCAACCAACTCCCATACAAAAAAAATAAGTAAATCACCTGTTCGATCCCGGGTAGTGTGCAGTAGGACCGGTGGGGTACAAATCTGTAAATGATTCTACTGACCTCCAGGACGATTGTTTTCACAGCCGATCTAGATCTATTCTGCGATAACAACCTCCCGACTGGCTTTAACTCACTTATGACATGGCTACTTGCCACAAAACATAAACATAAGCCATAAAACATTTTTTCTGAGCCTTAATAGTTTACTAATCCTTAACTTAACTTATCTAATGCACTGTTATTGTAAAGTGTGAACGTTATTTGTCTATCAAACCATTTCATTATTTATGCATTACTAAATTAATCTCCATGTTCTGTCTCTGACTTCACAGGCCACCACATCTGTCTTCCCCGAAAAACCTTCTCCACAACTTTCCTTAAACAAAAAGTGAATCTCCAGCGTTTGTTCATCTCATTTTCCTGTTGTTGCATCAGCGGCAGAGGATTCAGAGGTTTGAGTAAAGCAGTGGACGGACGGTTTTTGGTTGACATTGGCCTGTGAGAGGCAGATCTGCGCTGGAGTTGCCAGCTGGGTCTCAGCGGTGAGTCTATATCAGAGCTGCTGCTGGACGGAGCTCCATTAGAGGCCAGTAAAGCCATGTAATCACATTACATTTGCCTCCTCCAGCACAGAGCCACATTAGAGACACGGAGAGACCCAGACAAACTCAATCATGTTTAGTCTCTCTCCTAAACACACACACACTCAGACACAGACATGCCTTTACCTACTGTAGAAGTGCAGTGCAAATGTATACAGCGTGAGCCCAAATACTGTTCATTTTCGGTATTAAAAAGGCGACTGAGTTTTAGCAGAGTGTTATTAATGTTTTCTGTTTATTTTGCAATAAATGTAAAAATATACCGCAACAGCACATTACTAATATACAGTAAAAATTAATACAAAGTTAATCGATTTAATTACTTTCTGTAATCAAGGTAAATGTGTAAGACGATTTTTTTCAACACATTTCTAAACATGATAGTTTTAATAACTCATTTCTAATAACCTTCCCAGTTATAGGTTGCGGCTGGAAGGGCCACTGCGTAAAACAAATGCTGGATAAGTTGGAGGTTCATTCCGCTGTGGTGACCCCGGATTAATAAAGGGACTAAGCTGACAAGAAAATTAATTAATGGATTTCTAATAACCGATTTTTTATCTTTGCCATGATGACAGTAAATAATATTTGACTAGATATTTTTCAAGACACTTCTATACAGCTTAAAGTGACATTTAAAGGCTTAACCAGGTTAATTAGGTTAAGGCTAGGGTAATTAGGCAATTTATTGTAAAACGATTGTTTGTTCTGTTGCCAATTGAAAAAAAATGCTTAAAGGGGCTAATAATTTTCACCTTAAAATGGTCTTTAAAAAATGTAAAACTTAAAAAAATGTAATTAAAATTAAAAACTGCTTTTATTCTATCCGAAATAAAACAAATAAGACTTTCTCCAGATGAAAAACATTATCAGACTGTGAAAATTTCCTTCCTTTATTAAACATAATTTGGGAAACATTTAAAAAAGAAAGAAAAAAAAAATCAAAGACAAATGCTTTGAATTTCAAATTCTAATTCAAATTCTAAGCTTATCTATGATGCCAATTTAGTTTGTCAATTTACTAATGTTACATGTTTTTGGTCTGTGGAAGGAAACCGGAGTGCCCGGGGAAAACCCACGCAAACGCGGTGAGAACATGCAAAACTCCTCACAGAAATGCAGACTTGGCCAGGTAGGATCTGACCGAGTGACATTCTTGCTGTGAGGCAACGGTGCTAACCATTGGGCCTCCGTGCTTCCCTGATGAGGAAAAGGGAGGAGTAGGGGTGGAAGGGGGGATTCTTCAAGACGAAGATGGCTAAGGTAAGATACTCTGGTTATTTATAGTGATTTAGGAATCGTCTGATTGGGGAATCATGCATTATCTAATGAGGACCAGCTAATATCAATCATAAGCATGTGCTCCTCTCGAAATTAGTTTATAAATAAACTTCACAAAATGGAAATATACATTTTAAAATGCATTATTCGAAGCTAAATAGAAAAAAAACATAAATATGATATCTTTTCGAAACTAAAAAAAGTAAATAAATTGTAAAATAAAAAAAACAGGACTAATAACCATTCATCAGAGGAAGCCAAGGGAGCCCTCACCCAAATTCGTTGGTTACTTTGTGTTTGGTAGCCATATTAACCTGGCCACACCAAACACTCACTGCGAAGTACTGCCAGTATCTGCTGCCTTTTCTCACTGTTTTGTATTGCCTTTTCTGTTGTTGCCATTGTGCCAGTTTTTTTTTAATCAATTTACTAATGTTACATGTTTTTGGTCTGTGGGAGGAAACCGGAGTGCCCGGGGAAAACCCACGCAAACGCGGGGAGAACATGCAAAACTCCACACAGAAATGCAGACTTGGCCAGCTAGGATCTGACCCAGTGACATTCTTGCTGTGAGGCAACGGTGCTAACCATTGGGCCTCCATGCTGCCCTGATAAGGTAGGGGTGGAAGAGGGGATTCTTCAGGACGAAGATGGCTAAGGTAAGATACTCTGGTTATTTATAGTGATTTAGGAATCGTCTGATTGGGGAATCATGCATTATCTAAGGAGGACCAGCTGCTATCAATCATAAGCACGTGCTCCTCTCGAAATTAGTTTATAAATAAACTTCACAAAATGGAAATATACATTTTAAAATGCATTATTCAAAGCTAAATAGAAAAAAAACATAAATATGATATATAATATCTTTTCAAAACTAAAAAAAGTCAATAAATTGTTAAAAAAAAAAAACAGGACTAATAACCATTCATCCACCCAGCAGGGGGAGCCCTCACCCAAATTTGTTGGTTACTTCGTGCTTTATGGCCATATTAACCTGGTCACACCAAACACTCACTGCGAAGTATTGCCAGTATCTGCTGCCTTTTCTTATTGTTTTGTATTGCGTTTCTGTTGTTGCCATTGTTCCAGTTGTTTTTGACTACTACCTTTTGGATTACTAATTTTGCCTTGACTGCCTTGTTGGACTGACTGCTTAATAATGAATCTTGCCTTCTTCACTGACTATGATTCTGCCTTGTGATTTGGATTTGTTTGCTGAAAACTATTAAACATCTTGCACTTGGATCTGCTCTGTCTCCATGTCGTCACCGCAGCCATCATCACACAAATAATAATAATAATAAAAAACTAAAAACAAACTTAAACACTGGAAGGTCCATATCTAGAGACTTGGGACTGAACTTGCTTGGCATGGTCCAGTAAACAAACCCAAAGATGGCCTATAACCCAACGATGGAAGCAGCCACCCAGAACAGCGGGGTGAAGTTCACGATCAGCCTTCACCCTTCAGGCAGAAACATGTTGACAAAAGCCATGTGTTCTGGAGCAGACAAACATCAAGTGCTGCTCTGATAACTGTCTTCAGTGAGAGAACGCTTTCAGCTCCCACTAACATCAAAGCGGCACGAGTTGGCAGCAGTGTTTGAGGATGGAAAGCACACACGGCACATCAGACGCAAATGAGAACATCGTCACGTTAAAGAAACACACGCTCTACATCACATTCACAAGAATCCACATTATAAAGATCATGTTATATCTATGATATGGGACATTCTGTTTGTATGTATGCTTTCTTTTTTCTATTCTGCAATGTAACAAAGCCACAACAACTAATTAGCTTCATTTACAAATTTTGTTTTATATAACGTACAGTAATATAATAATAATAATAATAATAATAATAATAATAATAATAATAATAATAATAATAATAATAATAATAATAATATACTGTAATACGTGTAGCATTAAGCCTGGAGTGTCCAATGGAAAATTCCTATTCAATCTTTGTCATACATTGTGTAGCAGCACCATTTCCACAAGCATATTCATATGTAGTATAACGTAATGCGCATTTATATAGAACATTGCAATAGACTGATTTCCCGCGGCCGCCATTTTAAACAGCGAAATCGAGGCTGCGGTGGGAAGATACCTGGAAGTATCGCCTGAGTCACACAGGAATGTTGTGTACTTGGCTGTATATGTTATCAGCGAAGAGAAAGTGACACAAATGTATACTTTCACCACCTTTCGAGTGACTCAAAGGTCTGTTCTGAATGAATAGTGAAAATAAAAAAGGAATATCAGACCTCATTTTCAGCCAAGTTAAGGGAAATGGCACTAGTTAGCTAACGTTTTTTTCCCAAACACACATTTTAGATGCCGTTTATCAATGAACAGCTTCTTTCACTATATTGGACTCGTCACGATATAAAGTTTCGGTTCAGAAATGTAATAAACTCTCCGTTTCCTGTTAACATTTAAGGCACTGTTGATGGTGTTCTTAAACACCGCTGATTTGCTGTTGTGTTCACGTGCTCAACAGAAATGACTGTGATTGGACGTGATGGTCATTAGTTCACCGCATTTGCGGTACTTCGCTGATGTTTACCGAGTGCAAACACAAACGAGCGATCCGCTTGATGAATCGACTGATCTTCACGGCTGTAAAACGCTCCAGTGTCCGTCTATCTGTGTTCGCAATCTTTAAAGAGCAGTTAAATAATGACCTTCACTGCCAATCACAGCCATTTCCGTTGACCACTGGTGAATACTGGCATATCAGCGCTATTTCTGAACGTGCTCAGCGGTGCTTAAATGTTAGCAGGAAATGGACGTTTTTAAAACTTCAGTACCGGGACAACACCATTACAGACAACACAGGGGTGTGCTACAGAGGACTGCATTGTTTTATCTTTCACCAGGTTACGTAGGCTGAAGCAGGGAAGCCCCAACTGTGTTTACCTGCTGCCATGAACTGAAGCCTAGGAGGACACTTAAGCTTATTACTCTTAAAGTGACGTTGTTTGATGCCTAATATGCTTTTAATTGTTCAAAATAAACTGAACTGAATGATATTAAAGTGATGTTTAAGTGACCCACATGAACATGGGGAGAACATGCAAATCTACAGAAATGCCAACTGACCCAGCTGGGGCTCGAACCAGCAACCTTCTTGCTGTGAGGCAATCGTGTTACACACTGTGCCACCGTGACGCTCTTGGCAGTTTTACATTTTCAAAATACTTCATGCTGTGTGATTTATGGGCCTTTTCCCTCATACAAAGCACAAAAATTTCCACACAAGGTCGAAAAATTACTGGAATTGCTGTACTTGTGGTATAGTAATGACATGAGGAATAACAGGACCGTGAACAGACACACACAGACCTCGAAGGCTGAATGAGAGACAGGCAGCTCAGCTCCTCAGGTGAGTGTTCTGCTAGAACGGACACAATCGGCTGAAAGACGGGTTGTTGGAAGATAAGACCTGCCCTCAGAGGCCAAGAAACCTCACACACCTTAAACAGGTTAACAAAACGTGGACACACTACACACTTCCACTACTAACAGCGCCAGTACTTCCATGTAGTGAATGATGTAACTGTTTATATGAGAATGTAAGAGATTTAACGAAGTTTCAGTGCAGGATAAACGGAGAATCAGTTCTGATCAGCTTGAAAGCAATCCCTGACTTACTTCCTGCAAAAACCTACGTTACAAATTTGCACATTATTCATCAACGGTTCTCATTGGCTGACATAAAACGTCTGCTTTGACCCTCAAACGCTTTAGAAGTGTAAAGAGGACACTGGATCTCATTCATTAACATGCGCACGCACAAATATTTGCATAAAATGTACATACTGAATACATCAGGATTCGTCAAAAACTCAACGAAAGTACTAAAATTGATTTTAAATGTATGTAAAACTTGTACACACGCACACACACACACACATGTTGGTATTGGTGGTTTACAAGGACTCTCCATAGGGGTAATGTATTTTATATAGTAAAAACTGTTTATTATACAGCCCTACCTCTAAACTCAAGCATCAAGTTTTGAATATCAATTTTTTTATGTCGAAAAAAACTCAAGTAAGATTTATGGTTATTTTGAATTACAAGGACAACATGGTGTCCTCGTAAACCTTCGTAATTGAGCACAACTACGTCATGCCAATGTCATTATATAAAAAACTGTCCCTGTAAACCACCAAAACCAGTACACACACACATACAGGAAACAATGTATTTTTATATTTTCAAAATAAAGCATTAAGTGTTACTTGTGAATCGTTTTCCTCATTAAAATGTCCCCACAAGGTCAACATCCACTGGTATCACTATACGTGTGAAGGCATTTGGTCCCCACAATGTAAGTAATACAAGGTATACACACGAAATCAAACATTCACATGAGTTGTCTGGCTAGCATGCTCGTTTCTGCTCCGGTCGCTGGGTTTTCTGGAACATTTCTTAGTTTCACAGCTCAGAAAACGAGCTTCAGGACTGCCAAGATGCTTCACTCTCTCGCAATACTGAACACCTAACAAATATGAGCATGCAATTTACAGCACAACAACAGTATGATGGGATATTTTTTGCCTTGTTGCCATTTTTATCCACAGTCCTGGCAGAGAGAAGAGAGGAAATCACTGGGAGAGGACAAGAGTGTGGATTAGGCAGGTGAAAGCAGCTGGATTTACATCTAGATGAGAGATAAAAATGTATGATTTAAATAGATTTTCACGCTATTTTTTTCAATGACAAACTTAATATTCACATTTATTATCAGATAAAAGTACTATAAATGAACTGTTATTGCATAAATTATTGCATATTTGCATTAATATCTTCCTGTATAATTTTTTTTTTGTTATTTACAGCATTATTTATTTAGTTATTTCAAATACTGTCGGAGTCTTTATTAAGTTTTAACTTTATTTATTATGTATGAAAGTAAGATTCTTTTTATTTTCTTTATAATGTTTAAGCAATTTATTTGTCAATGTTAGCTTTTAAAGTTCTAGCAATTTAGTTTAACAAAATTTAAAATTTATAAACTGTAATAGACATTAAATATTCACATTAGTTCTATAATGCAGAGAGTGATTGTTTTTAGCTTGCTGATACAAAATACATTTAGTTATTATTTAAATAATACTTTTTATTTACCCAATTTTCCTATAAAAATAACATGTGGCTAAAATGAATTAGCATGCTAACGTTTATATTAAGAATTAAGCACAAAATAACATGTTATTAGCCAGATTTAGCATGTTCCTAGCATGTATAGCCTGTTACTTGCAAATTTCTAACATAAATTATCTTCCTATTAGCAAGAATTAGCATGTTACTAGCACGTTTAACCTGCTACTTGCATATTTCTTGCATAAATTAACTTATTCTTAGCAAGAATTAGCATGTTACTAGCATGTTTATCCTGTTACTTCCAAATTTCTAAAATAAATAACCCTCTTATTACAAAGAATGAACATTATTTTGCAGCAAAAAAGGGCATTTTAAGCAACAACAGCGCAAACGATGCCAAGTTTGAATATTTAAATATTTAAAAAATGATAAAAATGAAAAATGACACATGGCTAGGATGAATCAGCATGTTGTTAGCATGTTTCTAACATGAATTAACATGTTGCAAGCACAAAATAACACATTAGTAGCAAAAATTAGCATGTTGCTTGCATGTTTATCCTGCTTTCATATTTCATATTTCTATATATTAATTTAATATTTCATATATTAATTTCATAAATTAATTTTCTATCAGCAAGAATTAGCATTTTGTTTTGAAAAACTACATGCTGCTAACATGTTTCTTACATAAATGAACATGTTCCAAGCATGTATTAACGTGTTATTAGTAAGAGTTAGCATGTTGCTAGCATGTTTACCCTGCTATTTGAATATTTTAAATATAAATTAACTTCCTTTTAGCAAGAATTAGCATTTTGTTCTGAAAAACTACATGTTGCTAACATGTTTCTTTTATAAATGAACACGTTCCAAGCATGGATTAACGTGTTATTAGTAAGAGTTAGCACGTTGCTAGCATGTTTACCCTGCTATTTGAATATTTCAAATATAAATTAAAGTCTTATTAGGTAGAATTAGCATTTTCTTGTTAAAAACTACGTTGCTAACATGTTTCTAACATAAATAACATAATAATTAGCATGTTGCTAGCATGTTTATCCTGATTTCATATTTCATATTTCTATATATTAACTTCATATTTCATATATTAATTTCATAAATTAATTTGCTATCAGCAAGAATTAACGTGTTATTAATAAGAGTTAGCATGTTGCTAGCATTTTTACACTGCTATTTGAATATTTTAAATATAAATTACTTCCTATTAGTGAGAATTAGCACTTTGTTGTGAAAAACTACGTGTTGCTAGCATGCTTCTAACATAAATAAACATGCTCCAAGCATGGATTAACGTGTTATTAGTAAGAGTTAGCATGTTGCTAGCATGTTCACCCTGGTATTTGAATATTTTTAACATAAATTAACTTCCTATTAGTGAGAATTACCATTTTGCTGTGAAAAAGTACATGTTGCTAGCATGTTTCTAACATAAATAACACGTTGCTCGCATGGGTTAACATGCTATTAGTAAAAACTAGCATGTTGCTAGCATTTTTAGCCTGCTATTTGAATATTTTCAACATAAATGAACTTCCTATTAGCATTAATTAGCATTTTGCAGCCAAAAACAGCATTTTAGCAACAGCAGCAGTAATTATATCAAAGTTTGATGAGTGTGCGCCACTCCATCCGTCTTGTTTTTTAAAACTACACATAAAAGCCAAAGCAGACAGATGCTGAAGGCCTGCGCTAATAAACCTGCGCTGATGGTCACAGCATCACACTCCTGCCACAGAAATCACACTGAGCGCGGATGGAAGTCATAAACACACAGCTATCATGGGGCTCTGGCCACATTTGCATAAACAGAAGTGATTTGTGGGCATTCGGCAGTCAGACTGAAACTCTGAGGCGGAAGCAGCGCGACATTATCCGTTTAATGGAATTTCATGCTCTGTCTCTCGCTTGTTATATGATAAGAAATGTTTCTCTCATTAGATATAATACTCGGTTTGAACACTGTGAAAGTTTCGGGGAACAGAATCCAGAGGTTTGTGTTTATTTTCCAATCACATCAACTTGTGCGATACGTCACTGCAAAAGTGTGAATAAACGCAGGCTGTTTGTTCGTCTTAAAAGTGTCGACATCACGTGGCGCGAGAATTTTCACTCGCACATTACAGATACAAAAATGACCTTTGAGTATTTGCAGATGTTACTGTCAGCTTGAATATGTTTGTTATAGTTTTGTACTGTCAAATTTACTGTAGTTGTTTAAGGCACGGGCGGCACGGTGGCTCAGTGGTTGGCACTGTTGCCTCACAGCAAGAAGGTCATTTATACGAGTCCTGGCTAGGCATTTCTGTGTGGAGTTTGCATGTTCTCCCAGTGTTGGCGTGGGTTTTCTACGGATGCTCCGGTTTCCCTCAGTACAAAGACATGCCCTATAGGTGAATTGAGTAAGCTAAAATTCCCAAAGTGTATACGTTTGAATGAGTGTTTATGGGTGTTTTTCAGTTCTGGGTTCCCGCTGCGTGAAACATTTACTGGAATAGTTGCCGGTTCATTCCATTGTGGCGACCCCTGATAAATAAAAGGACTAAGCTGAAGGGAAATGAATGAATGATTATTTCTGAGCACATTATGGAGATTGTTTGTTTGTTTATTGTAGGAAATCATACATTCATTCACTCATCAATTTTCTTGTCAGCTTAGTCCCTTTATTAATCCGGGGTCGCCACAGCCAATGAACCGTCAACATATCCAGCATTTGTTTTACGCAGCGGATGCCCTTCCAGCTGCAACCCATCTCTGGGAAACATCCACACACAATCATTTACACACATACACTACGGACAATTTATGCAGAGTTCAGACTGCATGATTTTCAAAGTAGTCGTGTCACTGATGTTTTCACACTGCATGACTATCTGGGCTTTTTATATTATTATTATTATTATTATTATTATTATTATTATTATTAATATTATTATTATTATTATTATTGTTGTTATTATTGTTATCATCATCATCATCATCATTATTATTATTATTTTATATTATTATTTTATATTATTATTATTATTATTTTTATTAATAATATTATTATTTTATTATATTATTATTATCATTGTTATTATTATTATTTTTAAATTATTATTATTATTATTTTATATTATATTATTATTATTATTATTATTATTATTATCACAAGTCATTATCAAAAGCTCCATTTCCATTATTTTTATATTTTATAATCGTAATTTATTTTTTGAAATGAGTTATCTTCCAAAGGAAAATACTTTTTTTATTTAAAACTATAATTCTTATTCTTATTATAATTTTATATTATTTATTTATTATTTTATTATTTATATTTAATTAATAATTATTATTATAAGATTTATATATGTGAAAATTGTTATTTAAGATTTTAATAAAACATACATAAAGTACACACACACACACACACACACACGTATATATATATATATATATATATATATATATATATATATATATA
>CAIGQQ010005632.1:1247754-1278929 GCA_903798035.1 Danio albolineatus | reverse complement strand
AATTAAATTAAATTAAATTAAATTAAATTAAATTAAATTAAATTAAAGTAAAGTAAAGTAAAGTAAAGTAAAGTAAAGTTAAGTTAAGTAAAGGCGACACGGTGGCGTAGTGAGTAGCAGGTTCACCTCACAGCAAGAAGGTCGCTGGTTCAAGCCTTGGCTGGGTCAGTTGGCATTTCTATGTGGACTTTGCATGTTCTCCCCGTGTTCACGTGGGTTTCCTCCGGGTGCTCCGGTTTCCCCGACAAGTCCAAAGACATGTGGTGTGGGTGAATTGGGTAAGCTAAATTGTCCGTAGTGTATGAGTGTGAATGAGTGTGTCTGGATGTTTCCCAGAGATGGGTTGCAGCTGGAAGGGCATCCGCTGCATAAACTATATGCTGGATAAGTTGACGGCTCATTCCGCTGTGGCGACCCCAGATTAATAAAGGGACTAAGCCGACAAGAAAATGAATAAATTAAATTAAATTAAATTAAATTAAATTAAATTAAATTAAATTAAATTAAATTAAATTAAATTAAATTAAATTAAATTAAATTAAATTAAATTAAATTAAATTAAAAAGTTTTTTTTTTTGCCAATTTTTTTGCATTATAAACTCTATGAAAAGTAAAGCCCAGAGTGTCTTCTTTCCAAAGATACTGAAACTGTGAACGCAGACCAAATTACTGTTTCACACCGCACGCGCGAGCAGAGCGGGTTTTTTTTCGGCATCTATGTTAACAGTTTAGAGCTTTCATACTGCACACATGCTTTTAATACTAACGCACGGATGCCCTTCCAGCTGCAACCCAGTACCGGAAAACAGTTGTTGTTGTTCCTTTTCAACGGGAGATGAGACTCCGGGCTCCTCGTTAATTTAGAGATGTCCTTATTATTTTCAGATTAATATTATTTATTGTTACGGATCTGGCTTGCTCTATGGAGCCATCATTTTTAAAGTTCGTTTTTCGTAACAATTAGTTTAAGCCAGGGGTGTCCAAACTCGGTCCTGGAGGGCCAGCGTCCTGCAGATTTTAGCTCCAACTTGTTTTAGATAGCCCAGGTGTGTCTGATTGGGGTTGGAACTAAACTTTGCAGGACACCGGCCCTCCAGGACTGAGTGTGGACACCCCTGGTTTAAGCAACTAGTTGATTTTAAGCTACTCCATACTATACACTCAAAAAAATCGTTGTCGTACTCACTTTGGGAAACTGTTTGACAGGGATCAAAACCTTTTGTCCCAGTTTCATGTTCTTGTTGATGACCACATCGATGAACTTCTCGTCCTCTTTGTCTTCGTCTTTCTGAACCTTTTCGATCTCTGAAAAGAGAGAGAGAGAGAGAGACGGAGGGAGTTAGTCAAATCATTATCCAGGTAGAATAAAGGTTTATCGGAGTGAATCTCAGGTTCGGATAAGCCCAGATAACAATCCTGCCATTTGCCCGATGTCATTTGTACCGAGCAGTGGACTGTGAAATAGCTTCCATTGGCCACGCTGTAATTCAATTGGATGTGCTCATAATCATATCTGATAGACATTTGTGCGCGATTGGAGGATATTTCTGTCGGTGTGGCAGGCGTTGTGTGATTAGACATTAAAGTGTGTAAATGAGCTCTTCTCTCGCGCACAGAAGTCTTTGTTGTGGTGAGGCACAGTAGGGTGCTGGATATTAGTCACATTAATGAGTTGTGTCTGTGGTGTGTGCGCGTGTCTGTGTGTGGGTAGTAGTATCTCTGTGGGTACTCGTCATCCGGTGCATTATTGGGTTCATTCTCAATGGGTTCATTGAGGCACTTAGCAGGAAATAGTATGAAAATGCTAGTAGAAAATGTCCACGTCCTTTGCTCAACCAAATGCAAGTTTTAATATATGCAAATGCAGCCAGAACATTGATGAAGGGATTTTTCGTGTCCTATTTTTTTAGGTGTCATAATGTAGAAAGTATGTTAATTTATGCGGCATGTAGAAATGACTATTTGAAAAGACATAGTTTTAGTCGACTTTCTCTTGATTATTGTTAGGAGTGCAATAATTCTGATGAAATGTGATTCGGTTTTCTAAAAATACAACAACTGCTGTGAATATTGCGGTGTTGAGCAAAGCAATTGAGATTCTCAATTTAGCCATTATGCTACATTAGGAAAATGTGACATGAATTTTCCCTTGACTCAAACTGTACTAGAATAAAGCTTAACTAGACAAAAAAAAAAGGCAGGGCAAGAACGCAATAGTCACCGTTACAAACAAGCGAACCTGTACAAACCCCTCCCCCAAAGCTAGAAAGATTGACGATTGGCTAATATGACTGGAAGGCATGACTCTCATGAGGAAACATAAATATTTTACGCACTGTCACAAAAGTTACGAGTCAAAATGTCACGAATTGCCGTAAGATTGGATCAAATGAAGGCGTTTAATTTACGAGGAAACATAATTATTGTAAATATTGTCACAAAAGTGGCTAATTTGTGCAAATTCATACAACTTCATTTGTGTGATTTCTAAAAGGGAGACATATTTCCAAACTCCACCCCTAACCTTAACCCTCATTGGTGGATGAGCAAATCATGCTAAAATGTATGAATGAGATCGTACACATTAATATATATTCGCCACTAAATCAAGTTAAGAACTGCCATGAGATAGCGAATAATTTATGCTTTTAATTTACGTAGAAATGTTATTATTTTACATATTGTGAGAAAAGTAGCCAATTCGTACGAATTCACGCGACTTAAATTGTATGATTTCTAAAAGGAGGCGCGTCTCCAAACTCCACCCCTAACTTTCATTGGGAGATGAGCAAATCATACTAAAATATACAAATGAGACTGTACAAATTAATACAAGATAGTAACTAAATTAATAAAAGTTACGAATTGGCATGAGATTGCGTCTAATTCACACATTTAATTTACGAGGAAATTAAATTATTTTAGATATCGTCAGAAATGTGGCTAATTCGTACAGATTCATACAACTTAATTCATGTGATTTGTGTCTCCAAGCTTCACCCCTAACCCTCATTGGTCGATGAACAAATCAAACTAAAATGTACGAATGAGATTGTACAAATTAATATGAATTCGCAGATAAATCAAAATGTTACGAATTGCAGAAATTGTGTCTAATTTACAAGTTTAATTTACTAGAAAACATAATTATTTACATATTGTCGTATAAATAGCTAATTCGTAATTTTTAAAAGGGGGCGTGTCTTCAAACTTCATCCCTAACCCTCATTGGTGGATGAACAAATCAAACTAAAATGTATGAATGAGATTATACAAATTAATTCAAATTCACCAATAAATTTAAGTTACGAATTGCATAAATTGCATCTAATTTACAAACTTAATTTACTAGAAAACATAATTATTTACATATTGTCAGAAAAGTGGCTAATTCGTTCGAATTCATACGACTTGGTGTTTTCTAAAAGGGGGCGTGTCTCTAAACTCCATCCCCTAACCATCATTGGGGGATGACCAAATCATACTAAAATCACGAAATTAATTCTAATTCGGCTAATTCATACAAATTCATACAACTTTATTCATGTTACTTCTAAAAGAAGGCGCGTCTCCAAACTCCACCCCTAACCCTTATTTGTCGATGAACAAATCAAACTAAAATGTATGAATGAGATTGTTTAAATTAATACGAATTCGCCTATAAATCAAAAAGTTACGAATTGCAGAAATTGTGTCTAATTTACAAGTTTAATTTACTACAAAACATAATTATTCACATATTGTTAGAAAAAAGGCTAATTCGTACAAATTCATATGACTTAACTGGTGTTTGCTAAAAGGGGGCGTGTCTCCAAACTCCACCTCTAACCCTCATTGGTGGATGAACAAATCAAACTAAAATGTATGAATGAGATTATACAAATTAATTCAAATTCACCAATAAATTTAAGTTATGAATTGCATAAATTGCATCTAATTTACAAACTTAATTTACTGGAAAACATAATTATTTACATATTGTCAGAAAAGTGGCTAATTCGTACAAATTCATACGACTTGGCGTGTCTCTAAACTCCACCCCCTAACCATCATTGGGGGATGACCAAATCATACTAAAATCACTAAATCAATTATAATTCGGCTAATTCGTACAAATTCATACGACTTAATTCATGTGATTTCTAAAAGAAGGCATGTCTCCAAACTCCACCCCTACCCTTACCCCTCATTGGTGGATGAACAAATCAAACTAAAATGAATGAATGACATTGTTCAAATTAATACGAATTTGCCGATAAATCAAAAAGTTACAACTTTACGTGAGATTGCGTCTAATTTACGCCATTAATAGTAACGCAAGTGAACCATGTTTGTATATCTATAGTCTTTAGTATGTTTTTTTACACAATAGAAGGGGATCTATTAGTGTTTAATGTTTTTTAATATTCTCTGAGGGCGGGGTCAACCTGTCACTCACATGACACAAACATTCAATCATTGCACAATAGGCAAAACCTAGCTCCGCCCTATATCGCTTCCATATGGTCAAAAAAAAAAAACGGAAAGAAAAGACAATCCATCCCAGTTTAAAAGGTTTCAATCGATTCCCCCCCGTGACGAAAACAAATGGGATTTCCACTACAGCATCTGTTGTGGAGCCTGGTTCCATCAGTTCCCAAGTTTTTCCGACAAACATTCCCAAAACTTACCCCGGCCATTAACTCTTAATGACATTTAGTGCACTTCAAAAGAGTTTAAAAATAGATAACACTTTTAATGTTCTTTTCTACAATCTGTCATCTTTTGATGCTTATTGCGCTTTAATATTCAACACTCTGTTCCATAATTTGTGCTCTGGTGAGGACGGTTTATGCAAAATTAAGACATCCTCCAGTCCCTTGACTAATAAGAAAAGCACTTCTTACTCAAAGAGTTGCTCTCCATATGTGGTCTAGCTGCATCTCCGTGAATCTGAGGCCAGTAAGTAGCCATTATTTAATACAAAGCCATCCGTAAACTGCAATAATATACATTGAATATTGAATACAGAAAAGATCTGACCTGCTTAAATCAGATAAGACTGAATAAAACCATCCCAAACTGTTGTCATTCTGTTGTCATGCATTCCTATAAATATGCACGAATCATATTAATACATCTATTCAGCAATACTCATTTAATACTTATGTCTCAGGGTGTACTCACACTAGGCCTGGTTGTCTTGTACTGTGCCCAGGCGTGATTGTCCTCCCTCCCCACTCCCCCTGCACTCACACTGTTATTATACCCTGTTATTACTTACGTAATCGATGATGCGAATGTTTAGTTTAACAGAAGAGAAGCACTCTCGCTCAGTACAATGGAAATTGCTTTAGTTACTGTAATGTTTTCTATCGTTTTAAGTTGTTCGTAATGCAGGTACCCATAGTTAAATTTTTTGCTGAACAGATCCACCTCTTTTGATGCTCATAAATATTCATGAAAGTCATCGTGCTGCAAGTATTAGGAGGTTTGTTGAAGATGGCAGCTGATGTGCAGCGAGAGGTTTGTTTTATTGATAAACAATGACAGTTCGAGTTCATTGAAATGTAAGAATGATTAATAAATCCACATGAAACAGTCCCTTCGGTTTCTCCAGACAGAAATGCCAACTGACCCAGCCGGGACTCGAACCAGCGACCGCCTTGCTGTGAGGTGACAGTGCAAACCACTGAGCCACCGTCCCACCTTGTTTATAATGAATAATTTGTATTAATTATATTTTGGTGTTCTCTTGTGATCTCTTTTTTTAAAAGTTGCGACTTAAAAGAGTGTACATAAAATCGGGGGCTCGTCCGGGATAACTATGTATAGAAGATAATGCACAATGTTTTGTGCATTTATGTTCACCAGTGTAAATGAGCAGACATTATCATTTTAAAGAAATTTTCACAAAGTTAGTACAAAATAATCACTTGATACTGTAAATTTGATGCTGCCTAGTTAGAGCGTGTTGTCATGTCTCATTTGGGAATTGCGTTTTTTCGATTGTGACACGATTTATGTTTTGCGATTTATCGTAAAATATCAAACTAATATGCATCTATGAGCAAATGCTGCAGGCTTTCCTCACGGAGTTCCTCAGGGGCCGCAGAGACAGCAGATTCACTGGGCTGTGCTTCATTTTGTAGTTTCATGTCATTATTCCTGTAGTCGAGGGGCACAAATCGCACCCAAGAGAATACTGAATAATATACACATCCCTGTAAAGACAACCAGCAGAATCTCCATCAAGAAGACTATGACCTACTGTATACAGTGCTAAATAAAGCTAAGCTCTGGAAAACAATAATATCTGTATGTTGAATTGGATCATAGACCATAACCATAATCCACGCAAATGTCAACGTTACCAAAACTACATAATAATTTGTTTGTGTGTGTGTAGACTTGTATTTTACAGTAAAAATACTCAAAAATGTATCTGTCAATGTTTTCAAACGATTACCAAAGTCACACAAGTGGCAATTTCATATTCATAACCAAGCTTTTTTCTCAAAAATGTCAAATAAAATCAAAACAATCATGTTTGTTCTATAGTGAGCCGACTCTTCTCCTTTTGATGAACATTGTTTTTTTGGGCTGTGCAGTTTAATTGACAGAATTTCTACAAAGTACGTTGTATACTGTAAACTCGGATGCTTTTTTTGCATGTTTATTTTCCCCATTCAAAAACTCTGTGTTTAGTTGTTTTGGAAAATATAAACAGATGTTTCAATATAATATTAATATACAGTATGCGTTCTATGTGATTTATGTTTTGTGATTTTACTTACAAATGTCACATCCGCATACCTGTCAACATTGGGATGTGAAAATAAGGGATATGCCCACCATAATAAGGGACCCCCCCCCCCGGTCAATAATTTGTTTTATTATTATCATTTTAAAAATAAATAATAAATAGTATACATTAGCAGCAAATAAATTAGCAAAACCTATAAATTTATTACAATTAATAGCCATAAACAAATAGAATCAAGTTATCAAATCTCATTATTCTTCACTTTAAAAAAAATCACACAAAAGAGCAACGAACGAATCTCATTTATTTAGATTTTTTTCGTTTGATTACATTAAATAACAGAGGTACCACTTTAAATATGTTAATGTTATAATAAAAGCATTGCTTTCCTAATTTTTTTTTGCTCATTTAGGAATTATGTTCGGGGGAAAAAACCCACTAAGATCGACATGTTTAGATGTTCATTCATTCATTTTCTTGTCGGCTTAGTCCCTTTATTAATCTGGTCGCCACAGCGGAATGAACCGGCAACTTATCCAGCATATGTTTTAACGCAGCGGATGCCCTTCCATCTGCAACCCATCTCCATACACACTCATTCACAATCATACACTACGAACAATTTAGTCTACCCAATTCACCTGTACCGCATGTCTTTGGACTTGTGGGGGAAACCGGAGCACCCGGAGGAAACCCACGTAACAAACGGGGAGAACATGCAAACTCCACACAGAAATGCCAACTGACCCAGACGAGGCTCGAACCAGCGGCCTTCTTGCTGTGAGGCGAACGTGCTACTCACTACGCCACAGTGGCGCCCCATGTTTAGATGTTATTATTATTAATTATGTGTATATGTCTGTATTTAAAGACGCACCCAAAACCCAGACTTTCACTCCACTTTAAATTGCATGTACAGAATCCATTTGTAAAACAGCGTCTATTTATCACTATGGAGCGCGTCAGCTGACAGACACGCACCGCTTTATGACTGTTTTGAGGATTGCATATGAGGAGCGATGGCACCTGTAAAAAAAAGGAAAGGGAATCCCGCTGTTTTTATATTTATTTCAAAGTGTTTCATGCCTAAATAAAACAAAAGCACAGAACAGACTCACATTTAAGAGCAAGGGGCGGCCCCTGGTGGTTCGGCGGTATGGGTTGCGTATAGGGAGGATCGACTCTTTAATGTTTATTGCCACCCCTCAGAGAAAGACTGAAAATACTGGAGAAATATGGGAAAACACCTTTACGGGATGATAGCGGGATAGAACTGTAAAATACAGGAGAATCCCGGGAAAAACAGGAGGGTTGACAAGTATGCATCCGTAATGCTGGAATTTCCCATTTACTATACTAAAAATATCTAAGATTTACACCAAAAAGTACTTCAATAAGTAGTTTTGTTCCAAAGCCAGTAGAGATCAAATTAGAAAAAGAACCTTCATTCATTCATTCATTTTCTTGTCGGCTTAGTCCCTTTATTAATCCGGGGTCGCCACAGCGGAATCAACCGTCAACTTATCCAGCATATTTTTTACGCAGCGGATGCTCTTCCAGCTGCAACCCATCTCTGGGAAATATCCATACACACTCACTCACAAACACACACTTTGGACAATTTAGCTCACCCAATTCACCTGTACCGCATGTCTTGGGAAACCGGAGCACCCGGAGGAAACCCACGCAACCACGGGGAGAACATGCAAACTCCACACAGAAATGCCTACTGACCCAGCCGGGGCTCGAACCAGCGACCTTCTTGCTGTGAGGCGAACGTGCTACTCACTACGCCACCGTGGCGCCCAAAGAACCTTCAGTTTCTTAAAAGAATTAAAAGAGCAGTAGGGGATAATCAGCGCTTTGCTATATGTTACAGGATTGTAAATGCACAAAGCAAAGTGAAGTTTATTTCTAAACTAATTTGGAGAGGATCACATGCTTATGATTGCTAGCGGCTGCTCCCGCATAATACAATTTATGATTCACCAATCAGACAATTCCTTAGCCATTATAAATACCCTTAAGTTCAATATCACAGCCATCTTCGTTTTGAAGAATCCCCTCTTCCACCCCTACTCCTCCTCCTTTCCTAGATGGGTTGCACGGTGGCCCAGTGGTTAGCACTGTTACCTCACAGCAAGAACATCACCGGTTCTAGTCCTTACCAAGCCAGCCGATGTTTCTGTGCGGAGTTTCCCCCAGGTTCCCCAGTTTCCTCCCACCACCCAAAAACATGTAACTTAAGTTAATTGACTAATCCAAATCAGCACCATAGACATGCTCCTGGTAAGTAGTCATCTCTTAACAATCACTATCTGTTCATCAGCTACTACAGCAGGGGAGTTCTCGAGATCTACCTGAGCTCAAACTCCCCTCTCGCCTTGCAAACAGGAGGGAGCCCCGGGCTCGAGTCTCTTATGAGCTCAGGGCTCTCTTCCGGGACAGCATACCAAACAAGCTTTATAATCAATCATCAGCTAAGTGTGAACTCTTGAAGTGTATTTAAGATACATTAACACACACCAAGCCGTTGATTTTGCCACTTATTACATAGTCATTTGTTAAGGCATAGACAAGTTAAAGCTAGCAATACTATTCATTCATTCATTTTCCCTCGGCTTAGTCCCTTATTTATCAGGGGTCGCCACAGCGCAATGAACCGCCAACTATTCCAACATATGTTTAAGGTAAGGTATGCCCTTTCAGCAACAACTCAGTAATGGAAAACACTCTCATACACACTCATTCATACACACACTCATACACTACAGACAATTTAGTTAATCCAATTCACCTATAGTGCATGTCTTGGGACTGCGGGGGAAACTGGAGCACCTGGAGGAAACCTACGCAAACAAGAGGAGAACATGCAAACTCCACACAGAAATGTCAACTGGCCCAGCTGGGACTCGAACCAGTGACCTTGCAGTGATGTGACAGTGCTAACCACTGAGCCACCGTGCCACCATACTTGTTTATTTTTCAAACCATTTTTACTCACAATATAGAGCAGGCATGTCCAAAGTCCGGCCCGCGGGCCAATCACGGCCCGCAGTCAGATTTCATACGGCCCGCAGATTCCATCTCATAATGTGTTATTTATGGCTCGCTAGCTCTGTTAGAATAAATAAACCAAGGGAGCGTAACCGCGTTAGAGATAACAAGTAAACCAAGGCCCGCCCCAAGACTGAAAAAAAAAAGAGAAGAGTCAGCGAGCGAGCGGAGAGAACTGATCGCGTGCGCGCGCAGTGCAGGCATTTCCTCGCTCGCGAGAGCATACATCGTGCGCACAGATGATGATGTGCACGCACGAGGCCCGTTTCCTCGCGTTGGATCAGTTCAGCGCGTGCGCGAGCTGTAGTTTCCTCGCGCTTAGGTCTGTAATCTGCTCGAGATTCACTTTCTCCTCGCGTGTAAACATCACCGCTGCGCTCGATTAATTTTGGCATTGATTTGCCGCCATACACTTGTCCCTAACAGAGCCCTGCACCGCGCACTTTCCTGCTTTAAAAAGAGGTCATGGACAGTTTCCCACAGGACAATATTGGTGTGCAAATGAAGAGTTATGTAACAGTAAAGCCTAAAGCAAACTAATGCAATGCACTAAAGCAAACACAATTCATTAAACTCTTAAATAACTGTAGATATAACTCATAGTTTATTATGTTTACATAGGTGATTATTTCTTGTGGTGGCAAGTGATTTTCCCAGTTGTGGGAATTATAAGGTATAATCTCCTGTAGTTGTTATGCAAACTTTGGCTTCCTGAAAGATCTTGTAGAAGACGAGCAAAATTCACTTTTATTAAACTTTAATGATAACAGACCACTTTGCATTACTTATAACTCCTGTTTAAAATGTTCATGAGGCAGAGATAGATATCAAACTCATAGATATGTAAGGTATTCTATACAGTTTGTTCAATTTTATCTGACTCTCCACATAAGGCATAATTGTGTGTTTAGAGTTGTTCATGCCTGAGTGGCTTATATTTGCTTATATTGCCATTTGAAAAATAAAGGTAATTGTGACAATAAAAATAGATTTATAACAGTGTGAATTTTCATGTGACATTTGTGGTGAAAAAAATGTCAGAAGAAACTATTGGCCCCCGGGCATCTTCACTTTATCAAATTTGGCCCTCTTTGCAAAAAGTTTGGACACCCCTGATATAGAGCATGTGAAAAATGAGCTTTCAAATTACTAATGGAAACTAACGCTATTTTCGAAAACGTCGGTGAATAGGTGCAAAGCAACACCAGGTTACAATAGCGCCAAAAACAGCAGACGCTTTAAAAGAAAATACTTTTTCAGACATCTAAAGCTTCGCTTCTCAAGACAAAAGAGGTGTCAAACATCCAAACTAATACTGGTCACACTTGACAGAGCAGCTGACAAATGCTGAACATTACACTCTCAAGTGCAAACCATTTCTCCACCCTTCTCTTTCCACCGCGTGTTCTTTGCCATTTATTTCCTGTTTGTGTAGAAAACCAAACAAACAGAGAGGAATATGAACTTTTGGGATGGTAAAGTGCAAAGAATTTGGGGTCAACCTTCAGCATGCGGCCTGTGTGGCGTACAACAGCTCAATCAAAGTCTTGAAATGGACACCAAACACTGAGAGACTTAGGATTATCCAGACGAAGGTTGTTCTTTAAGAAGTCTAGAGTGCTTCAACCTTCTCAAATGAGGAGTTTTCTGGTTTCCAAATGGAGATTTGAGCTTAATTCCCATTTCCTTGCCAATTGGTACCAAGAGGTGGTGCTCAAAAGTTAAAGAGCTTGGCTTGCAACCAAAACCGATTGCAGTGGGCAAACTTTAAGTGTTTATCATTCATTCATTCATTTTTCTTCAGCATCGAATGAGCTGTTAACTTTTCCAGCATATATTTTATGCAGCAGAAGCCCTTCCAGTTGCAACCCATAACAGGGAAACACCCATACACACTCATTCACACACACACACACTCATACGCTAAGCCAATTTAGTTAATCCAATTCAATTGTAGCACATGTGTTTAGACTGTGGGGGAAACCGGAGCACCCAGAGGAAACCAACACGGGGAGAACATGCAAACTCCACACAGAAACGCCAACTGACTCAGTTGGGACTCAAACCAGTGACCTTCTTGCTGTAAGTGCTAATGTGCTTATCATTATAGAGTAAATATTCCTTTATCAGATGTTACATCCAAATATAAGGATGTCATAAGTGAGTGACCTTTTCCAGTATATTACAGAAATAAGTGTCATTCATGCATCTGGTTGTTGACAAGTGTCACACACTCTGAGCACAGGAGATTAAGAGGGTTTATCAAGGGTAAAATACTTCAGGTTTTCTATATGCACAATGTCATTTTTTCAACATCGGCATTTGATTATATGTAAAGCGTCAATGAAATGAAGTGCGTAAAAAAATACTGTGGAAATGGAAGTATTTATCTGGTAATATTTGTATGTTGAAAAGTTTGGTGAAGGAAAAATCATGGTCTAGGGTTACATTCAGCATTGGGGCGTGCAAGACATCTGCAGAGTGGATGGAAACATCAACAGCCTGAGGTATCAAGACATTTGTGCTGTCCATTACAGATCGTTATAGATAAATCGTTATAGCTTTTGTTTGTTATATTGGTTTATTTAATGTTTTTATTGTATCCTATATTTGTATATCTTTAAAGGGCACATATTTGACCCCTTTTTTATATTTAATATAAGTCTTTTGTGTCAGCAGAATTTGTCTGTAAAGTTTCAGCTCAAACACCCATCAGATTATTAATTATAGCTGTCTCAAGTCTGTGTATTATAGCTCTAAACAGCTTTTTGCTGTTTTTGGTACTGGGCCTTTAAGGATAGTCTTCCCCGCCCACCATTCCCACGTGCCCGTCAGCGTGCCTCAATCTCCGCCCTCGGCTGCGTCAGACAGACAGACTCAACAGGAACAGATGTAAAGGAAGCAGATCTCACTACGTTTGAGAACTACTACAGTAAGAACGTTACCAATGACTGTTTGATGTGTTTGTTGAGGAGTTGCAACGATGAGTCACACACAATGTAGTTACAAAGTTCGTTCACGCACGCACACAAGCACGCACATTCACACACAAACAGACAGACAGTGCGCGCGTTGAGCTTTGCACTGCTTTTGCAAGCAAATGTGACAGGATACAGGTTAACATCCACTGCTGTATGGATATCTGTTATGTTAATGTACAAAATAAACCTGATTTAATGTCAACAAACCGAGATTGAAGCGTCTTTGTTGCTGACACACGGCTGTGCTGATGAAGTAAAGCTGAAGTAAATCGCTGCAGTTCATCACAAACATGCACTGTTTTAAACACGTGTTAAACTTGTGAAACTCACTCTTGATCACATCTGATGATGATTAATGACCTTCGCGAACTGAACAGATCTTTTATTCCCGGTTGCTTTGCGCACGTCCTGTCTTGTTGATACGATTATACGCCTTATAAAGGAGACATGTTAATACGCAGCTGTCAATCAATTCGGTGGGCGGGGGGACCACACTCCTACGTAAAGTTGCGGTCGGTCTCAAAACCGCTCCAATTGGGCCACCGTTTTTATGCTGTTAAATTGAAAAAAGGACTGGGTGTGTTTATACCAGCCCAAAATGACCGTCTATACACCATACCTACACATATGACAGTCAAAACAGCTTAAAAAGTAGATTTTTTAAAATAGGTGCCCTTTAAATGATTTCAATATAGCTTAGGCTATTTTATCTAGATCTATGAAATTGTGTTGAGCCCTCAAAAGTGGAATTTGTTAAATTTTATGTCTTCGTTGTACTCATATGTGTATATAAATATGTATACATTATCTCCAAAATAAATAAATAAAGAAACCCAGCTACTCGAGGCATCGGCGGAGCTGAATGCATCGCTCTTTTGCCCGGTCTCTCACACACAAATACTGTATATGCATCTAAACGCGGCATGACAACAGAGTCAATAGAAAAGCGGTTGTTCCTTGCGCCACCTGGTGGCTATTGCGTAAAGCACAGAAATGTTTTTTTTTTTTATGAAAAGTAGTCTGCGTGACAAATTGCAGTACTGCGCGTGAAGAAACGAGTGTTCTCAGTAGCCATTTCTGTTCATTACAAACCATAGGAGAGGGTGAATTCTTCAGCAGGATAGCGCTCCTTCTCATACTTCAGCCTCCACATCAAAGTTCCTGAAAGCAAAGAAGGTCAAGGTGCTCCAGGATTGGCCAGCCCAGTCCCCAGACATGAACATTATTGAGCATGTCTGGGGTAAGATGAAGGAGGAGGCATTGAAGATGAATCCAAAGAATCTTGATGAACTCTGGGAGTCCCGCGAGAACGCTTTCTTTGCCATTCCAGCAGACTTTATTAATAAGTTATTTGAGTCATTGCAGAGATGTATGGATGCAGTCCTCCAAGCTCATGGGAGTCATACACAATATTAATTACTGTTCCACTGCAGCATGACTTTATATTCTATACTGTTCATTATTTCTGTTAAGTGACAAGACTTTTGTCTAAGCAAAGTCAGACCTTACTGTCCTAATTAAATAATTAAAAATCAAGGCATCATCATATTTTATTTTGGTCAAATAAGGCTAATCTAGAGTCCTTTGCCTTTCATATAAGCACTTCTGATACCAAATGAGCAACTAGAAGTCAGGTTATTATTTGTTGTTCCTAAAACTTGGATAGATGACAAGGTAGTGTGTAAACATACTAATTTAATACAGTAAATAATACTAAATAAAAAAAAGAAAACAACAAAATATTCAAGCCAAATCTCTTTACTTATACGCTTAAAAATGGCAAACTGTTTCTTTAAAACCAAAGGACAAAGCCTGCATTGCTTCATGTGGATATTTATCGGCTGAAAGAAGCATGCAGAATATTTTTGGGGGAAGTTATTGATTTCATTAATCTCCAGCTACACTGGTACACACACACACACACACAGCAGAGTTCTCGGTCAAAGCGGCGGTGTAACAGAAGAGCATCTGAAAAGGAAAAAGATGTGTGTTGCGAAACACTTTGGAGCGTTTTTTTTTTTTTACAAGAGTGGGCCGGTGTGACAGATGGCAGATCAATATCCGCGGCTGCCCGCTGTCATCAGCCCGTCACCCGGACCACATCTCATTCCTGCAAACCTCCCTCTGGACTCCAAGCCTGAGAAACACTGAAAAATGCCTATAGATTTCCATGACAGCCGACACGCATTTCTATTTTTTTTTCTTTTTTATTCGCCTCTCAGGAGAAGCATGTAGTGATGTTTTAGAGCTGCAGACCTCGGAGGCTGACACACTCGTTCTGCATGCACAAATATATCAAATCCGTCTGCATTTCTAAGTAATTCAAAACAATCTTCAGGGCATTTCTTTATGTCATAATCTCTGGTGTTTCACTGCATCCCCACAGCATGAGAAAAGTAAGTGTGCAATAGGGATGGACTCAAATACTTTGTGACAGTAGAAGTCAATACACAAGAAAATGGCTATGAATACAGAATTTCGTTTGAGTTATTTATTTCAATGTTTTTAAAAGTGTCTCAGACTCACAATGTCAATGTTTAGGATGCTTTTTCAAAAATAGATTTAATTACAGAACTTTATTTTGATCACACTTTATTTTGATGGTCCGTTTATTGAATTTAAGCTACATTGCAACTAATTCTCAATAGATTATAAAGTAGACTGTTAGGTTAGGGTTAGGGTTAGTGTAAGTTGACATGTACTTGCAAAGTTTCTTATAGTCAGTTAAATGTCTGTTGAATGTCAGGATCAACAGATATTAAGCAGACAGTCTACTTATTCTCAAATGGACCATCAAAATAAAGTGTTACCGAATTTATTCTAAATCAAATCAAAATCTAAATCAAAAGAAAACTCTTTCATAACATAATAAAAGTCTTCACAGTCCGATTTGGATAAAAGTCTTTCTTTCTGTCTGTCTTTCTTTCTGTCTGTCTTTCTTAATTTAACTTTCTCTAGAGATTTTATGGAACTGATATGAGTTTAAGTGGTGATAAAATCATGAACACATACTGTAATATATACACTGTAAAAAAAAAAATCTGTTATTTTACTTAATGGCCGTTAAATTTACTGTAACATTTACTGTAAAATAACAGATGGTAAATTGCAGAAATGTACCGGAAATTGTAATTTAAAGGAAATTTCTGTAATTTAACATCTGTTATTTTTGGGTAAATATCTCTACAACTTAACAACTGCCAGGAAAACCCCCCATAAAATAACGTATTTTTCTTACAGTGTCTGTATATGTATATACTCGTAGCAGTGTGATATGGCTGAATATCGGCACTGGTGGGAGGCGTGCGTTGGCATGAGGCAGCAGGCCATGTGCATTAGTGTTCCACCAGTGACGATATACAGCCATATCGCAATGCTTCTCATGTGATATTGCGTTTATACAACAGTTAAATGGCATAATCCTGTATATAAAAACTAAAATCAAACATGGAGAGTCTCAAAAATCTTCCACCATTCATTCACTACTGCAGCTGATGTCAGAACAGCAGAAACTGTTGCTTAAAAACAAGCAACTTTAGAGCTAGTATTTGAATGATTCTCTAGCATAATGTCTAAAGTGACAACAAAACAGGGGATTTTGATCACATTTTAAGATAATAAGGCTGAACGACATGAAATGCCATCAGTCTACAGCAGGGGTGCTCAACCCTGTTCCTGGAGAGCCACCCACCTGCAGATTTCAGTTGCAACCCTGATCAAACACACCTGAACCAATTAATTAGGACCTGAACAGCACTTGATAATTACAGGCAGGTGTGTTTGATATGGGTTGCAACTGAAATCTGCAGGAGGGTGGCTCTCCAGGAACAGGGTTGAGCACCCCTGGTCTACAGAGATTTCTAGGTATTTCTCTGTTGCAATCAGGAGATCACAATAATTAACTCTGAAAAAGCCAAAGCAAAGCAAACACTACCAGATTACTATGGTATAAATACAGCACTACAGCATACAAAAGAGACAGATCGACTTAGAAAGTCATTAACCAGTTTTAAAATGATTTGATCAGCTGTAGTTTGAAATACAAAAAGAAAACGCTGAGTTTTTCTCCCCTATATTGCAGTATGTCGCCATCTTGTGGCACAACCGTCTTTGTTTTGCTTAGTATGACAGCCTGATGGACGCCGATCCCCGAAATTATAACTATTTAATGCAGACACTGTCCTTTTAAATAAACTGCACAGTTGCAATCTAAACAGCTTCATTCTCACCCGAAAAAGCCTCAAAAGTACATTATGTTGTCCAACAGCTGCAATATTTGTCAAACTGTAGTGAGTTTAATGATTGTTTTGATCTGCTGTCACTCTGTGTGGGCGGAGTAATAAAATAAAATCGCACAGCTATCGGCCAATCTGATTCGAGAAACAGAACTGTTGCACAAGTAACAAGTAATGTCTTTAAGACAGAGGCCTGGTTCATTTTGATATTTAATATGGTCATATAGTCCTGGCAGAAAATATTTTGAGGGATGTTTAAGAAAATAATCAGTGTGTGTGATGTCGAAGATGAATGTTTAGGATCATTTTCCAAGAATATTTTTCCAAAATTATTTGATAGAAGCAAAATTTTTTCAAAATAAAAATATATTTGAAACTTGATTTGAAATTCTTTCTATATTATTATTATTATTATTATTATTATTATTATTATTATTATTATTACTACTACTACTACTTTTATCTCAGGAGAAACCCGTTATGCGATGCGTCAAAGCTTGCAGACCTTGGAGGCTGACAGACTCGTTCTGCATGCATGAATACATCAAACCGTCTGCATTTCTAAGTAATTCAGCCCAATCTTCAGGGCTTTTCTTTATGTCATAATCTCCGGTGTCTCCCTCACACTGCCTTCCCTCAACACACCAACGCAAATGAAGGCGATGCAGAGGGGAAATATATTTCTTCATTATGAAACAATGGTGTCTACAGGCGGAACTGTAATGAAAAGCAGATAAGTCGCGGCGGGAGGTCTCGCTCGCTCGCTCCTCTACTTTCGAAGAAATTACAGATTTCTGCAGCGGCTTTCTAATAAAATAAAACGAATCACTTTACGTTAATGTAATTCATCCTAAATAATAAGACAAGGCTGTGTTTTAGGGATGCTGAATAGGGATGACCCAAATATTTCATCCTGGTATGAGTGATTTTGCGTTGTGGGTAACTCTGCTTTGAAAGTTAATACTAGAAATGGCTTTTACATTAAAAATACATACACTTATGAATGTAACTTGATTTTATCACGTTTGTATGTTACAACACAAATCCAGCAATGATTATTGCAATATTGCAGTTACAATAAAAGTCAAGTTTAGAATAATTCATCATTTTAAAATATTGTATATTTATATTTTACTGTATTAAATATTTTCCCAGAGATGGGTTGTGGCTGCGTGAAACAAATGCCGGATAAGTTGGCGGTTCATTCGCTGTGGCGACCCCGGATTAATAAAGGGACTAAGCCGAAAAGAAAATGAATGAATGAATGAATGTATTAAATATATAAATGTTTTTCTGTTTAATATTTCTATTGTTTTTGAAAGTCTGTTAATTACACTAATATGTATATTTTTTTCAATTTATTTTGAGATATAAGATATTATTATTATTATTATTATTATTATTGCACTTTTTTGATTTACTAAAACAATACATTTATTTTATTAAAAATACAGTATTACAGTTGCTCCCAATATAATTTATAAACGATAAAAAGTGTCTCAATTATGTTAAAATCTTTTGTTTCAAACATTGTTCGAGATTTTTCAACAACATACAATCTGAGATAATTATTAGTAGAGAAAATATTAGTAAAGAAAGTAGACAATTATTATTATGGATAAAAAAAAAATAAGGAAAAATAATAATATTTAAAGAGTGCTCTGAAAATGTTCATAATCGACTAAAATTAAATGACTTATTACTCATTCATTCATTCATTTTCGGCTTCGTCCCTTGATTAATCCGGGGTCACCACAGCGGAATGAACCGCCAACTTATAGCAATAATAATAATAATAATAATTATAATAATAAAAATAATAATAATAATTATTATTATTATTATTCCCACTTTATATTAAGTGTCGCTTATACCTGTGAACTAACATGGTAATTAGATGTGTAAGTAGTATGTAACTACAGTGTATGTACACACTGGTACATAGTATTTACTTGTGTAACATTAGTGTAACTACACTCATGTAACAACCCACTGAATAGTATGTGTAAGTACAAATGTGAAACAGGACATTGGTAACAACACTAGGAAAGTAAACATCTGCAACAAGAATTATGTAAGTGCATTGTGTAACAACAATATGTACTTGCAGATGTTTTCCCACTTCCACACCTGTTTGCAGATCATGTACTTGTGAACACTGTATGGCAGAAATAATGCTGCATTAGAAGGTTTCACCTTGTGATACCAGTGTACTTACATGGTAAATCCACAGGAAGTGTCCACTTAATATAAAGTGTAAAGTGTACTTTACTCTTGCAATATTCCAGATGTGCTAGAAGAGACTCTGCTGACCTCAGATCTGTGCCTGGTGAAAGTGGCACAGGAAAAGGCTGATGTTCATCCAGTTCTTTAGCGTTCTGTGTAGCACATCCAGATTCGCGGCACGTGTGCACCACTGGGATGTCATTAAGTGGGGTCAGGCTGCCCTTTTATGCTAACCACTTAATGGGTTTGTACAGTAGTGTACTCTACATGATAAATGAACTCTACTGGAGAGAGCGCTGAAGCATATTTAGGGAAATCCTGGAGCCGTGAACGTATTTCTATAACAGCTGCTCTGTGTGTTTACTCTTTATTTGTAAGACGCTAATGCTAAACAAATCAGAATGCTTTGTCTTTAAGCAGGGCTTCAAATAAAACACACACACACACACACACCTAAAATGTTAAATATCTGTCCTTTTTTACCATTTAAAATAACAATATTTCCAAAAAGTAAGCTATTCCTGTCATTTTTCTGTCTTCAGTTTGACACAATCCCTAAAAAATCATTCTAATGTGAGATTGAATGATCCAGAAGCCTTCTTATTGAGCTGAACTGTTGTTTTAGGATCTTTTGATGAATATACAGCTCTAAAGAACAGCATAAATATGAAATAGAAAGATTGTCTAACATTCTGAATGATTTTACTGTCACTTCTTTTAATTGAATACATCCTTGCTAATTAAACTATTACTTTATCTATTTTATTTTCAAAACAAAACAAAACTAAAATCTCACTGACCCCAAACTTATAAACTATAGTATATAGTTCTACAAAAGATTTCAATTTCTGAATGTTAAGCTTTCGAACTTTATTATAATCAAAGAACGACTAAAAGAACGAACACACGTATGAGCGGACAAACGTACATGCGAATGAACAATACTACGAACGAAGATGCAAGGTACGGACAAACGTACGAACAAACATATGTGCAAATGAACATGCGAACCAAGCTACGAACAAACATACAAATGAACATACATATGAGCAAACAAAATACGAATGAACAAATGAACATGCAAACGAACAAACAAAAGTATGAACAAAAACATACAAATGAAAAAACATGAATGAACATGTGAACGGACATACCAATGAGCATATATAGGAACAAACAAACAGGAATGAAGAAAAGTACGAACAAACAAACAAATGTACGAATGAACATTCGAACGAATGTGCGAACAAACATATGAACGAACATACAAACATATTAATGAATATACGAGCGAACGTACAAACGAACATACAAACATATGAATGAATATACAAGCGAACGTACAAACGAACTTAAATATGAACGAACAAAAGTATGAACAAATACACATACAAACGAACAAACGTACGAATGAACATGCGAATGAATGTACGAACAATTGATGAATAATCATACATAAAAACAAACAAACGTATGAATGAGCATACGAACGAACGTATGAACAAACGTGCGAATGAACATACATACAAACAAACAAAAGTATGAACAAACGAATAACCGAGCGTATGAACAAACCTAAGAATGAACATATAAAAACAAACAAGCATATGAATAAACATACAAATGAACATATGAACAAACGTACAAATGAACTTGCATACAAACTTACAAAAGTATTAACAAACGAACGAACGAGCGTATGTACAAACCTATTAATGAACATATATAAAAACAAACAAACGTATGAATGAACATACGAACGAAAATATGAACAAACGTATGAATGAACATATATACAAACGAACAAGTATGAATAAACGTACAAACGAGCGTATGAACATACTTACAAGCAAATTAACCAACGTAAACACAGTGTTTTCTTCAATTGGGACAAAAACAAATGATATTAAAGCAATGCCATAATTTGTAAACAATATTAAACAGCCAATAATACGTTAATAACATGAAATCCAATTCTAGTAATACACTTTTTACTGTATTACACAGTAAAAAAAACTTTTTTTAAATATATAAATTAAAAGTATGGTCCACGTTATAAGTTTTTAAAAATCGATAGAAATTTTACACAAAAATCACACACATTTTACAAATGGTTACAAAGTAGGAGTAAGAAACTATTAAACGGAAAGTTAAATGTTGGAGAACATGAGTATTTTCTTTCAAAATAGTATGTTTTTAAATATATTTTACTAATATTTAAAATTATTTACAATTTAAAAAATAATACAAGCCTAAATCAGAAGTTGGGACAGTATGGTAAACGCAAAAAAAAAAAAAAAAAAAAAAGAAAGCAGTGATTTCTAAAATTACTTTGACTTATATTCTATTGAGGATATAAGTACTTGACTGGCCTGCCTGCGGTCCCGACCTGTCTCCAATGTGTTATGCATTTTGAAGAGCAAAATGCGACAACGAAGACCCTGTACTGTTGTTCACTTGTTTGCAGGGAAAATGGGACCAAATTACACCTTCAACACGTCATCCTTCAGTCTCTAAACGTCTTTTAAGTGTTGTGAAAAGGAATGGCAACATTACAAAATAGTAAATGCTTTATACAACCTTTTTTGAAATGCGTTGCAAGAACCAAAATTAGAATACGTGTTTACAAACATAATCATGAGAAACACATTAAATAATGTTTGTTTTATGGTCTGCAATGATATACAAGTCAAAGTACTTTCTTTTTTTCTAAGCATTTTCTATATTTTCTGTTACTATTTAGCTTCAACTGTGATTACAAACTCTACCAAAAGAAATCAAGTGCTATAAATTTATCTCTAACTGAGGATTTAAACCTTTCAGAGGAACCTAATAGCTAGAATTTTCCTTCCACAAACATAAAATCTGAACGGCCTTAATTTTTATTTATTTATTTATTCAACTCAATAACTTCCTAAGAAACATCTTCAACGGTCTCTGTCAACCAAGAAACATTTTCATAATTGCTCTATATAATGATAGCATTGACGTAACTGCCAAAAAAAAAAAAAAAAAACACATTTCACACCAGTTATTTAGATCTAATTTCTCTCCGGTCCACCCCGTCCTTCTCTCCACGCACGATTAGACGGCCACATATTAGCTCTGACCTTGCACAACTTGCATTTGTGGACTGATCTTCAGCCTTGGCAAGATTAAGCCCCGCGTCTTTAGCATCTGACAGACGTCCCATTCAGAGCCCGAATAAAGAAGCCAAGGGAGAAGAGTCTGAGACGCGGGCCGTAATCTCACTTTCCCACCGCCTCGCGGATCAGAACAGAACTGAGCAGGAAAACGCCGGCCAAAAGCTCATCTGTCCTCTGAAGGTTATTTACGCCGCTGCTAAAATCTGCAAACAATTCCACCCGTGACTCTTAAGAGATGACAGGAATTGGACGTGTTAATAAGACGGAAAGTGAGACAGTGTCCTCTGCGGAAATATGAGAAATGCTAATTATTTGGAACACAAACATTAACACGCCATTCGCTCATGAATATTATAATGCCGCAGGCGGTCGGGTCGCACCAAAATATTATCCGCCATTCTAATGGATTTTCATGAGGGAAACATTCACTGTTTATGCCGGGGAATGAAAAAAGTCACTTATTATTCTGATGCATTCTGGTTTATCATTAAGGGTTTTGCTGGGTGAAATGTGTAATATGCATCTCAACGACAGAACAACAGGGGACCCCAACTTTCAAGGCTAATAATAGACTTTCATTCCCTTTTTGAAGAAATTCATGAAATGTTAATCAACGAGAATGTGCTAAAAGTCACATTTAATTGCACTAATTGCATTCGGTGTAGTAGACGTACTCTGCAAAAAATAAGAAATAAAACAAAATATTTTTTAGTCCTACAATCTTTAAAAAAAAATATTTATTTATTTATTATCTTAAAAATGTAAAACTTTTTTTTTTTTTGGTTCTACTGTAGCAGCAGTCCTACAGTAGGACCATTTTGGTCCTCTCATTCAACAATAAATTTTGTTTTTGTCTTTGTTTTTATTTATTTATTTATTATTGTTTTGATTTGTTTTTCTTTAACTTTTTTGTTTTGTTTATTTAGTTTACTTGTGTGTTTTGTTTGTCTTTATTTAGTTTACTTTTTGATTTATTTTACTTATTGTTTTGTTTTTCTTTGTTTATTTTTATTTTACTTTTTTGCTTTTTTGTTCATATTTATTTTACTTTTAGATTTTTTTGTTCGTTTCCATTTATTTTACTTTTTTGTTTGTTTTACTTCATTTTATTTGATTGCTTTGTTTTGTTTATATTCATTTTACTTTTTGTTTTTGTCTGTTTTTTGTTTATATTTATTTTACTTTTTGTTTTGGTTTGTTTTGCTCTTATTTATTTTACTTTTTTGCTTTGTTTAGGTTTTACATATTTTACTTTTTGTTTAGTATTTTTCTTTGTTTTTATTTATTTTACTCTTGTTTTGATTAAATTAAATTAAATTAAATTAAATTAAATTTGTTCTTTTGCAATAATTTAATACATTTTATTCAGTTTTATTTGATTTTATTTATTTTATTTTGCTTTGCTTTGATTTGATTTAATTTTATTAATTTTACTTTGTTGTTTTGCTTTGCTCTGCTTTAATTAATTTAATTTAATTTAATTTATTTCATTTTGTATTTTATTTTACTTGGTTGCTTTTAATTTAATTTAATTTTGTTCTATTTAATTGAATTACATTTTATTTTATTTACTTTTTTGCTTTGCTTTAATTCTATTTAATTTTTTGTTTTATTTCATTTTAATAATTAAATTTAATTATGTATTTGTTTTGATTTCATTTATTTAATTTTTTTAAATTTAATTCTGTTAATCTATTTTTATTATTTATTTGTTTTGTTTTCATTTATTTTATTTCATTTTCCAGTTTGAAAAATGTTTAAATTCATTTTGATCCAAAGAACCCTTTCCTCTTTAAATATCCATTTTATTTAGGAATGGAAAGGTTTCTATATTATTACAATAAAAGTCCTTCAAGAACAATTTATGCCATTAAAGTACCATCATTTTTAAGAGTGTGTTCTCTGCTACAAAAAGTGATGATCATACACACAATATACAGTATGTGCTGCTCACAACCTCTTTAAGCTGGATTTGGATCATAAAAGAAACCAAGAAGCCAACAACAACAACAACAACAAACTACTTAAGACAGCAATAACAGAAAAGCAAACAAAGCCTGCAACTGTAATAAACAAGCAGACTGATGTTTTTGTAGCTTATAACTTCTGCAAGGTGCCAGAAGGCGCAGACACTGAACAAGGGGGAACCAAAGTGCGCATATGTTGAGCAAACAAACATACTATGAACGTCTGTGCGTTCAACTGTCATCATACACCAACATATATAATAAAAAAAGCGAAGTATACTTTGGGCTTAAGGTCTCTCTCTCTCTCTCTTACACAAGTATGTGTGTCTGAGAGCACAGGAGACGTGTTATGTAAGCACCAGAGAATTCCCTATGTATTATTAAAGTCTTTCTCTTAATCAAATATTCCCTTTTCTGCAACAAAACAAAACATGAGCAAAAACACTGAGGGAATAACATCGCGAGGGCTCACTATATAAACACTTCAGAACTTTATTAATTACCTAAGATCGTGTATCAGTGAGTGTGTGTGTGTTAAAATGCTAAATCCAGGTTTAACTTGTATCCTAGTTAGTTCTCATTTCCATTTGACCCGCTGCGTCTGTTTGTGAACTTGTTAAAATGCAGGTGGAGAGACAGACGGACAGAGAGAGAGACAGAGAGAGAGAGATCCAGATGAGAAAGGGCATCTGTTCTGTTCTCCACCAGACGTCGACCTCCTCTGTCTGTCAAATCATATTTCATAACGCTTATCTCTTTGAGGCTTGCAAAAAATAAAAACACACACACATATGCACACACAAACGCATTGACATTTGTCAAAATAGTTTTATCGTGTTATTTTAAAATGATCTTTAGAGGTGAACTGTCTGTAATGACTTTCAAAGTAGTCGTGTCACAGATGTTTTTACGCTGCATGACTATCTGGGCTAGCGTTTTGTCGCTGCTTTGTTTACACTGCAAGATGGATCGGCGACAGGGAGTTTCACACTGCATGACTTCAAAATAGGAAGAATCGCAGACAACTTTGTCCAAACTACGTCTCACACCCCAAAACACGTATATATATCTTTTGTTATTAACTACATGACGAGAAAGAAGCCTTTAATGGGGTAGAAAATGTCCATATTTGCTCCTGGCTTTGAAGGGAATTAGCAATTTCTCCTCAAATTTTTTATTTTTTGACCGGGTTGGGTTGTGATAATGCCCACATGACACATCAAACAGACACGGGGCTCCTGCCAAATTTACACTCATTTTCCCTCCATTTCTGGTGTCCGAATAAACTGAAAATGAGCGCTTTTAACTTCTCCCTCAACCTCCCGCTGACCTGCAGGTACCCACACCAGTGAATGCTGCTCTCTCATTGGCTGTAGGTGATCGCCGATGTTATTTTCAGTCAAAACACATTTCACACGGCATGATTTGAATCGTCGACAGCTCCAGATATTCAACACGCCAAATATCTCCCGGGCATCGGCGACTCATCTGCGATTCTCTCAGATCGCGTCTTTGACAGTGGTGAAAAGAGTACTGAAAAATCATACTCAAGTAAAAGTACCATTACTTGCCCAAAAATGTAGTGCAAGTAGAGTAAAAGTATCTGTAGTAAATATTACTCAAAGTATGAGTAAAAAGTAGCCCTTTTAAAAGTACTCAAGAGTAGTGAGTAGTGAGTATCACGCTGTTAAAAGTTGATGCGTTTACAGAATGTTATGTTTACCCTTCTTTCCCTGCACAAACAACATGTGGTGTATTCTTCCTATTTTTGTTTGTTCCTTCCAACCTTCCTTCAATTATTTGTTTGTTCTCTCCTTCATTCATTCGTTCGGTTCCTCCTTCCTTCGTTCACTCGTTCATATTTTTGTTAATTCCTACATTAGGTCCTTTTGTTCATTCATTTGTTTGTTTGTTCCTCCCTTCCTTAGTTTGTTCAGTCCTTCCTTGAATTCTTTCTTCATTCGTTTGGTCCTTCCTTCTTTCCTCCCTTCATTTGTTTGCTCATTCTTTCTTTCATATTTTTGTTCCTTCCTTCATTAGGTCCTTTGTTCGTTTGTTCCTTCCTTTATTTCTTCCTTAGTTTGTTCAGTCCTTCTTTGAATTATTTGGTTCTCCGATCCCTCTTTCCATTCCTTGTTCGGTCCTTCCTTTTATGTGGCCCTTCCTTCCATTCTTCGTTCCTTCCGTTTAGTGATTGTTTAAGGCTGTTTGGTGATTTCAGTCATCATACAGTTGACATCCATCAGTTTCAGTGACATGCAGTCTAAAAAAAGTCTCTGGATCATTGCGTGTGAAGATTTTGGACATCTTCTTGGACATTTTTATGTTTCAAAAAGGTTTGCTGCATTTATAAAGCGCCCATGTCTTGAGGTTGGTCAGTATGATGCGATTTACTTTCTATGTGTGATTTAATCGGACAGGAATCACAGGACTGATTTTTCTACTTTAGACAATGACCATAGACAAGAAAGAAATAAAGTAGTGACTGCAGGTTGAAGGAAAGTAGTGGAGTAAAAGTAGTGATACTGCACTAAAAATGTACTCAAGGGAGAGTAAAAGTCCACATTTTTAAAACTATTCAGTAAAGTACAATTCTTGAGAAAAACTACTCAATTACAGTAGTCTGAGTATTTGTAATTAGTTACTTTACACCACTGGTCTTTGATAGTTCATATTGTGTGAGTGTCACTCGCTTGCACGAGCACCCATTTGCCTGTGATTTCAGGCATTTGTCAGCGATTTCTCAAAACCTGTTGGCGAGTCAAAATCGGGGCTAAAATCATGCAGTCTGAACTCGGCATTATTGAGCGAACTAATGGCTAAAACTAATTTAAAGTGCTTTTATTACGCTGTTTTGTTTGTATATTTGTTACACAAATGCATTGTTGAAATTATGTCATTCAAATAAGTTGAAATAACGCAATTTAAAGAGCCCCTATTATGGGTTTTTGAAAATGGTCTTCCATTTAGAGTGTACCACAGCTTTAAGTGAAGTGAAATATTCAGCGAAGGCTTAAATCTGAAGGTGTGCCGTGTTTAAAACTATTGATTCATCTATAAAAGAGTCGACTCATAGTGCTTCAAACGAATCGTCTTTATAACGAGTTTGGCGACGTGGATACGGAACTTTAGCCCCGCCCATTTGTTGCACGTGCAAACCCCTGGTAAATTGAAACCACTGGCCCCGCCCACAAACACAGTAGCAAGAAAAAGATAAAGGAGAAGAAGAACACTGTAGCAGACGCCGGTTGAATCACGTCGCAAAGACGCTGTACTCAGCTGGATATTATTGGAAGTGTGACGATGAACCAAAGAAATTACAGGAGTCTTCCGGGAGAAATAACAAAAAGGGATTGCTGGAGATGGGTCTGAAAAACGGGAGTGTTGGCAGGTATGCTCACACATACACTCTGGTATCTGACTACTTCAATATTGCTGATAAGCCCTCGCGTTGAATGCTGTCGACCAATCGCAACAGACTGTCATCGGTCCAATCAGCGCAAATTAGCATTGTGCTAAGGAGGGGTTTGGGAACAAATTAATCACTGAACGAATCATATGGGAGTTGTTGGGATAATGAGGTAAAAATAAATGCTTATTTTAAGACAACAAAATTTATTTTGACCTTGTACGCATATCAGCCTGTTGTTGGAGACCCCAAAACCAAATTATGACCTTTTTAATGTATAACAGGGGCTCTTTAAATGTGTGTAAATGTGTGTAATTGACATATCCAATAGGCTGTTTTCAATTACATGGTGCTGGTGACGCGCGAAATTCAGATGGCGGGCAGGAAGTAGAAAACTGAATGGGAGACACAGAGGAAAGTCCATATTTTTGCGATTTATACCATATTTCAAAGGAGATATGAATAGAAAATAACAACATACACTTTATTAGGTACATGTGTCCAACTGCTCGTTAACGCAAATTTCTAATCAGCCAATCACATGGCAGCAACTCAGTTCGAACATGTAGACATGGTCAATACAATCTGCTGCAGTTCAAACTGAGCATTAAGGGGGTCGCACACCAGAAGCGCCGCTCGGCGACGTGCCGCGTCACGCTACACAGCGCCATGCATTTCAGATTTCTAAACATACAGTAGGTTTCTATCAGGGTACACACAGCAGTGGCGCAAGTCAGCGGCTGTCCGCGGCACCCAGCCATGTCACTGTTCATATTTCTGCCGCACCACAGAGCGCCATCTGAATACTTTCATTTTAAATAACATGCGAATGCGCATCTGGAGTGCGATACTTCCAACTGTCATGTGCGCGCCATGTTGCAGCACTGAGCGGCGCATCCAGTGTGCGACGCCCTTCGGAATGGGGAAGAAAGGTGACTTAAGGTGACTTTGAATGTGGCATGTTTGTTGGTGTCAGACGGGCTGGTCTGAGTATTTCAGAAACTGCTGAAAACCATCTCTAGGGTTTACAGAGAATGGTCTGAAAAAGAGTAAATATCTAATGAGCGGCAGTTCTGTGGGTGCAAATGTCTTGGTGATGTCTGAGGAGAATGGCCAGACTGGTTCCAGCTGATAGAAAAGCAACAATAACTCAAATAACCACTCGTTACAACCGAGGTCTGCAGAATAGCATCTCTGAACGCGTTGATGCTGTCAAACAAATTATCGCGTTCCAAAAATCTTCTACACAAGGATGGATTGAACAAATGTTGATTACATAACACATTTTCTTCCATTTTTCAGCCAGTTTCTTGAACTTTCTTCCTTTTATGAGCAAAAACTTTTGAAAGTCTATTAAAGATGTTTGTCCTTTCTTATTTTGGTCCATTTAAACAACTATAAACAACATAAAAATTTTTTTTATTTTACTTTTTTGCTTTTTTTGTTTATATTTATTTTATTTTTTTGATTTGTTTTGTTTGTTTTTATTTATTTTACTTTTTTGTTTTGTTTGTTTTTATTTATTTTACTTTTTTGTTTTGTTTGTTTTTATTTTGTTTTACTTTTTTGTTTTGTTTTGATTTAGTTTACTTTTTTTACATTTGGATGTTCTGATAGCGATTCCTATGTAGAAGAATCACTCCTTGCCCTCCATCTGAATTCCGCGCGTCATCAGTGACACATTTCAAAGCACTTCCCGGAACCTTTAAACCTTTAAAACAGCACCATAGCATTTTACGCACTGTAGGATAACACTTCCAAACGGTCACCAATCGAAAAAACAAGATTTGTTTTCTCCTTAATGACACAGCAGCTGTATGTATCCACCAGAAAGATCTAACCGAGATGCTGACCCTTTCAGCATCTGCCTTTCAGCAAATCGGTTAGAGCGAACATCGCATAACATAATTAATATTCATGACCCGCGCTGCGCCTGGCACAGTTTGAGCTGACAGAAAGTAAACATCCTGAAGAGAGATGAACAAAAACAGAGAAGAGAGAAGTCAACTTGGACATAGATTGTGCATTTTATATTCGTGGATGTCACAGCAATGTTCCAGGGCCCTGTTATTAAGCATTTATGTTAAACCATGACAATTATCAAAGTTTTGTTTGCAAACTTACAAAAGGTCTGTCATATGAGGCGACTAGGCATTGAAACAAATGTGGTTTTGAAGAGAAGCTAATATACAGTACAGTAGAAGTCTGAATAATTAGCCCTCCTGAATTATTTGCCCCATGTATATATGTTTCCCCCAAATTCTGTTTAAAGGGAAAATAGATTTTCTTTCACACTTTTCTAAACATAATAGTTAACATTTTTTCATTTTAATAGCAATGTATTAAATGTATTAAAATAACAAATTTTAATACATTTTAATAACTTTTATCTTTGCCATGATGACAGTACATAACATTTGACTAGATATTTTTCAAGATACTAGTATTCAGCTTAAAGGGCCATGAAACCCCTCTCTTTCGGTTCAAGTCTACCTCAGAATTTTATCAAAAAATGCTCCGAGATGGGTGTGGAGCTCTGCGATCAGAAGGAGGAGTGGCCGTGGCTGGCAGAAAAGGGTAAAAAGAGGGGAGCAAACAACTGTTGTCAGTCGGTTCACAAAATGAGCCACGAACCGTGAGGAGACTCATGATTTTATAGTTTACAAAGTTAAAATGCAAAGAAATAAACAGTAATTTATTGTCCTGCTACATTTGTTATTCGTAATTTCATACACATATAACCACAATTGGTTTTATCATTATAAAGATAAACGTGTTTATATAAACACTATAAAAGAGGAGGACTTCTCTCCTCCTCAATCCCCGGGTCTGAATGCAGACACAGTGGATAGCAGTGCAGTAGGTCTCTTGCCCTGTCTTTTCCAACTATTAGCCCTGCTGGTAATTTGGAGGATTTAAAACATGTAAGAACACAGCAGCGCGGATACAGGCGATGTGTCTGAATGGAAGTCAACTGATAAAAGTCTGCCATTCTCCAATTCTCGTACAGCTCTCCCGACAAAAATGCTTGCTGCAAACCAACAGCTTTGCTGTATTGGCCCTGACAGAATCGCGAGGAAACAAATGCAACAAATCCTGTGAAGCATGGAAACAAACACATAACGTTATGAACGGCTTGCCGTATGTGGACACGGTCTCACTCAGTCATTGGGTCTCAAAGCTTGGCAGGTCTGCTTTGCCTTTGGAAAGCACATGCTCTCATGAATAATTAAGAAGCAGGGTCTTCTCAAAGGATAAGAAAACTCTGCTATGAATAATAATGAGAAACCGATGCATCATCACTCCACTAGCAGATTCGAGCTACGTCACCGATTATGATCCCGCCCAGAAAACCCTCGGGGATCTGAGGTGTATATATATATATATATATATATATATATATATATAT
>CAIGQQ010005632.1:1216806-1242754 GCA_903798035.1 Danio albolineatus | reverse complement strand
TATTATTATTATTATTATTATTATTATTATTCATCAATACCGCAAATTGGAAGATGGGCTAATTTTGATGCATGCATTGGCCATCCATTATGAAAAAGCCAGTATGACTGCTTGAAAACGTGTTTCCTGAGCTCACTGACACTTTCAGTTGTAGGGCTCTATTTTAACAATCTAAGCACATGGTTTAAAATACATGGTGCAGATGCATTTGAACGTGCCCAATTTTACTATTTTAAGGATAGGCAAAACACTCTGTGTGCCAGGCGCAATGGTCTAATAGGATTTTCCTTTTTCTCTTAATGAGTTATGATACAAAATAATAATTTTATTTAACAATGGTACCTTTCTGGACACCCAAGGTCGCCTTACAACAAACATCACTAAATGTACCAAAAACAATTAATAAAATGTTGCCGAACACAATTTCAAATACACAAAAAGAGCTGCACATACAAATACATCTTAAAAGTAAAATAACATGATAAAAAATAATTAAAAACCCATGTTTTATTGCTTAAAAACATGGTTCGGTACCACTTTACAATAAGGATCATTAGTTAACGCATTTACTAACATGAACTAAACATGAACAAAACTTGTACAGCATTTATTAATCATAATTGAACATTTACTAATGCATTATCAACATCCAAGTCCATGCTTGTTAACATTAGTTAATGCACCGTGAGTTAACATGAACTAACAATGAACAACTATTTTTTCATTAACTATCATGAACAAATACTGTAGTAAATGTATTGTTCTTTGAGTGGCACCAGAAAGATGGAGTTGGATGATCTAAGAGTGCGAGAAGGGGTATAGATATGGAGAAGTTCGAGATATTTTTACTTTTAAGGCAAACATGTGAAGTGCCAGACCGAGAGACAGACAGAAGAAGACGACAGGCATTTCAATGTCAAGGTCAGAGCTCAGTCCACATGGAGCAGAGCTGCAGCGGGTGTACAGTGTCGTCTGAAGGACCACGCTTGCTCTCCACACTAATAATTGAAGACGAAGCCCAACGGAAAGGAAATTCACAAAGGAGATCTCCTCTTTAATGGCTCGGCTGTTTCGCCTGTACAACAAGATTCAATGGCGCTCAAACACCCAAAAATGAAAATGTCCTCATCAGTTACAGTACACTAGGGCTGTATAATATATGCATTCTTTCTTTCTATCTATCTATCTATCTATCTATCTATCTATCTATCTATCTATCTATCTATCTATCTATCTATCTATTGAAGGGTCAAGCTTTAAATAGGAAGTTATCGAATTTTTTTTTTTTTTTTTTTTTTTTTTTTGCAAACGCTAATGGTCTAATCTGATTCAATGATTTATGCTAAGCTAAGCTAAAAGTGCTCCTGTCAGACCCAGAGATCGGTTGAATGGATTCAAAAATGGTAAAACTCCATTTTTAAGAGTTTAACTTGTAAAATGAGCATATTACCAAAACAAAAGCGTAGAGTGTTCCTTTAAATTGACGACAAAATGTAATTCTAATTATTAAAGTTACACTGACAACTTTTGAACCTTTATTATTGTACCTCTGCATGCTTTTGAGCAATCTATTGTAATTAGGTAACAGTGCTGTGTAACCAATACCAAGAAACAAGCTATGGTAGCAAAGATCTTTGATTATTACGCCAGAATGAGAGTATAGTTCCCAGACTATAGGAACTTTTTATTGTCTGCCGGTCTTCATACACAATGTAATTACAGAAAAGTCAAGCATTAAATAGGAAAATTAACAAAACAAGATGCTTACGGTCTAATCCAATTAAAGGATCTATGCTAAGCTAAGGTAAGCTAAGCTAAGCTAAGCTAAGCTAAAAGTGCTCCCGCCAGACCCAGAGATCGGTTGAATGGATTCAAAAATGGTAAAACTCAATAGTTTAACTTGTAAAATAAGCCTATTTGCAAAACAAAAGAGTAGAGTGTTCCTATAAATTGAAGATGGAAGTTGCAATTCTATCTATTAAAGTGGCACTGACTACTTTTGAACCTTTATTATTGTACCTCTGCATGCTTTTAAGCAATCTATTGTAATTAGGTAACAGTGCTGTTTTACCAATACCAAGTAACAAGGTATAGCAACAAAGATCCTTGATTATTACGCCAGAATGAGAGTTTACTGTAGTTCCTGATCCCATCAGCTTAGACTGTTGATTTATTTATTTATTTTTTCCCGCCGGTCTTCATACACAATGTAACTACAGAAAAGAAAAGCTTTAAATCGGAAATTATCAAAACAAGATGCTAACGGTCTATTCTAAATCAATGATCTATGCTAAGCTAAGCTAAAAGTGCTCCCACCAGAACCGGAGACCGCCTGATTAGATGCAAAAAGGGTAAAACTCAACTGTAAAATTAGCCAACTTCCAAAAAAAAAAAAGTGAAGTGTTCCTTTGAATTGAAGATGGAGTATAGTTTCAAACCATATCAGCCTAGATAATATAGCAACTTTTCATTTTCCATTGGTCTTAGTAGATGATGTAGCTACAGAAGGGTCAAGCTTTAAATAAGAAAGTTATCAAGACTTTATTTTTTTTTTTGCAAAACGCTAACAGTCTAATCTGATTCAGCGATTTATGCTAAGCTAAGCTAAAAGTGCTCCTGTCAGACCCAGAGATCGGTTGAATGGATTCAAAAATGGTAAAACTCAACAGTTTAGCTAGTAAAATGAGCATTTTTGCAAAACAAGTGTAGAGTGTTCCTATAAATTGAAGACAAATGATGTAATTCTACTTATTAAAGTGCCACTGACAACTTTTGAACATTGAATACTGCAAATCTACTTTGATTTAAAGCCATCTATTATATAAAACACTACGCTAATAAACAAGAGATGATGTGACTTGAGTAGAGTGTAAATAGCATAGCATAAAGCTGCTGCAAACTTTGGCACGACACATCATTATCAGATGATTTCTGAACCCAATTTCTCATGTTTGATAAAGCTAATTCTGTTATTTGCCTGTCATTGAGAAGCTCCTTTGAAACAGTTTCTGAATCGTCAAAAGTGTCTATTTTTGTTCCTCCTAAGAGATTTAAAGCGTGCCGGAGTTGATACTTCAATAAAAAAAACATACGTGAGAAATCAAATAATTCTCCCGGGCTATGAAAGTGAAGCCAATAAAAGCGTCCTCTGGGACGGTGAATCGCTGAGCCAGTGGCATCAGAGCCTCCAAAAATCACCTTGTGTTTGGAGCTACGTGACAACATGAAGGAGAAGACAGCATTGTTATTCATTAAAAGCGTTTGCTGTTGACATGCTGTAATGGCCTGCCAGTTGTCGTGATTACAGGAAGCAATTTTAAGGTCTGGTGTAGGGTGAAGTGAGGCCGGTGTAAAACAAATCGCACAAATATAGAGCGCTTTATTCCCTTTTTTACGTCTACACACAGTCAGTTAGAACAAACCAATAAATTCTTAAACAAAAACGGGGTGGGAGGTAATAAATCTACTTAAAAAAATAACAAATAGCGCAAATAGTTCATAAGCGTAATCAGTGCTGCTCACATTTGCATAAACAATGACTTAAGCAACAAATTCATTTATTCATTTTCTTTGAGGCTTATTGCCTTTATTAATCTGCGGTTGCCACAGTGAAATGAACTGCCAACTTATACAGCATATGTTTTACGCAGCGGATGCCATTCCAGCTGCAACCCAGTACTGGGAAACATTTATAAACACTCATTTACAAACACGCTAGAACATGCAAACTCCACACAGAAATGCCAACTGACCCAGCCGAGGCTCGAACCAGCGACCTTCTTACCGTGACGCCCCTTATAAAGAAAGTATTTGCTAAATTTGTGTAAGTTGTACAGAACATTCTAATATATGAAGTACATGCTTATTATCGTAATAACAACACACACACAAGCATTCATTGCTGTACATCAGGGTTTATTTTGAAGGGTAAGAACCCTCAGAACAGCATCCCATAAAACATATTTAGTCCACAATAGTGCTGAATTATGGATGGTTAGTTGTTTGTTTATGTTTAGGCATGGGACGATAACCGTCTTCAAAGTATACCGTGGGTTGGAAAAGTCAAGGTTTCAAAACCGCCAACATTTTCTGCTATACCGTTTCTGAGGTACGTGTAAGATTTTTTAATTGCATAAAGTAATGAAATTTGCCCTGCGCACTTGCGGTTTTTAAAGAAACTTTTTGGTGCGTTAATCTAGTCAATACTTTCGTTCAAAGAGGTAATGATTCGCACTCATCAGGTAATTGCTTCGTGTTATTTTTACATTTTTGGGTGACTCAATGACACAAACGTTTCGGCACAATGCCTTCCTCAGTGTGTAACAGATTTTTTATTTACATTTTTTTTTTGTTTTTGTTTTTTAGGACGACAGTATCACCAGCTGAAAAGATATCCAAAGATGCTGTTGTAAGTTGTAACAAACAAAGTTAAAACAAATATAGACCGCAGAAGTCAATGATGCACTTGAATTATTTAGCCTGACATGTTTACTAATAAAATATACTGTGTTCATAGAGGAAACAAGTTTTAGTTTTTTACCCAGACATTTTAAAAGAATACATTTTAGAGCAGTGATCACAATACAGTGAAACCATGATATTTTTATCCAAGGTTATCATACTGTCAGAATCTTATACCGGCCTATGTCTATTTATGTTATTGTTTATGCCAGAAACCAGTTGTTTACATTGTTTCCTACTGTATGTTACTTAGGTGCGAAAACGGCGTCGGTCTTATACAGTAGCTTACCGTGAGTATGTTTACATGGACACCAATATGGACACATTTATTTCATTAATTTGGCAACCGAACTTCCGCTTGGTAAAAAAAGCAGTGTTCCATTTGGGACAGCACTACATACATATACTATGCTGCTGAGTGTGTAAGTGCATAAGTACATAGTGCATAAGTGCACAGTCTGTCATTTGGGACGCAGCTATGGTCTTCTTCATTGCACTCTTTGCACTGGTTTAGTGACCTGTCAATCATTATGTGACCTGACGCGAGGCACCAGCCCTATTAAGCTAACAGTTCAAGCTAAAATGTGCCGTATTGACCTTATTTAGCAGCCACTGGAATCTTTTTAGCTTGAAATTTCCAGTCTCGTTCACTTCCATTGATTTTTAGGCGTTAAAAACAGCTCGCTATGCTGCAAACTGACATTTTTCTTATTTTATTCTTCTTCTTTGTACATACATGAACACAGTTATTGGTACAGCAAGTAGTTTGACCGTTTATCATTTCTCCTGAATCGGAAGTTGTAAAACAATCGCAAAAACGAACCCACTTCCGCATCGCAGAATAAGATCAGTAGTGTAAAAGCGAGTAACTAAAAACGTTGTACATCCCCTGCTATGTTTCTAAATCAACACTATAAGAACTATGCATTATGCATCATCGAGCACTACTAGTGATTAATTTCGGTGTTCAAGTACACACAGAGCGCCGCAGCTTCATCAAAGTTAATGGCAGAATGAAGCGAGTGTCAGAACATACGAGATATGCATTCATAAGTCCGAATCTGATTATCGCAACGCACTTTGAGTGGATTCTCTAACGTCTCCGTAATTAAGCCGCTGCCTGTTCAAAAACGCAGCCATCCGAGATATAAGCAGAACATATGATTGTATCAATCCTATCCAATTACCCTATATGACTGTCAAATTCTGTTATCATCGCTACACTTGGTTTTGCTGTCCGAATGAATTATGAAATGTGCATGTACTGTATATTTATAAAGCACCGACTAGTCTGCACTATAGATCAGCATTATAACCTCTTATGGAATCTCTTCTTTGTGACAAAAAAAATTCATCTGTTCACTTGTATTTAAACATGTACTAAAATTCCCAAAGTGAATTAAAATGCCAATGCTACAACCATAAACAGTGTGTCATACGCTGACTGCATCACTATCTGCATGTCCAATTGATTCCTTCTAAAAGACCTTCAAATTTAATTAGACGTCTAATTAGTGTCTATTACCGGCATTATTATTTTTTGGCAGGATTATGATTGTTCAAATGAGCACATACACATGAATAGCATAAAAATGTTTAGATACAGGCTGTATCAAAACAAGTTTTCTTGCTTGTAATAATTTATAAATGCTTTAAAATATATATTTTGTATTTTTAGAAGCAGCAAACATGTAAACAAAAATGATTTATTTTATATTTACATAATAATAATAATAATAATAATAATAATAATAATAATAATAATAATAATAATAATAATAACAATAATACATTTAATTTTTATATAAAATGTAATTAATTCATCATTTATTTTCATAGCCTATACCTCTATTTTCCATGTTGACCTTATATACAGAAGCAGCTGCTGGAATCTTTTTGACTCAAAACTTTCAGTCTCATTCACTTCCATTGATTTTTAGATGTTATAAACAGCTTGTTACACTGCTTTTCCAACATTTCTCTTATTATATTATTCTACTTTTTTCATGTAGGGTCATAAACACACTTGTTTGTAGAGCAAGTAGTATTTTTTGCATTTTTCAAAGCAGCAATCAAATAAACTAAAATGATTTATATTATATTATTTATATATCAATAATAATAATAATAATAATAATAATAATAATAATAATTATTATTATTATTATTATTATTATTATTATTATTATTATTATCATCATTATTCTATTTTTACAATTCTATAAAATGCATTAAATGCATTAAAAAGATTTAAGATCTTTCTGATAGTGTATTAAAGATTAATTTTAATAAATTCAATCTTTTAAAAACATTGTTATTCATAAATATGAAAATACTTTTATTACATTTTATCGTAATTATGTAAATTTTGAATACTTGAAAATCTTGAAAAAATTGAAATATTGTTACTATAGGACTGAAGTTACTTAATCATTTTAAATTTAACAATATTTTAAGTTTATTTAATAATTATTACAATAGAACACAATAAAATTTGATTTTTTAAATTACATTTTCTTCATAGTTTAACATTTAATTATATATTAAATAAGTTATTTATTTAGTCAACGTAAAAATGCATTAACATTATTTATGTGTTATTTTTTATAAAAATTTAATAAAACAAAAAATACATGTCAATTTTTTAAAGTTGCAATAATCAAAAAAAAAAAAAAAAAGTCACCAGAAAATTATTATTGGTTATCAAAATTGCATTAACGGTACAAACATTGTAAATGGTGTGGTACTTTTCAGAACTTGGCATGTACATGTTTGTACTTTGGGTACTATGTACATATTTAGTCTTTTTAGTGTTCCTTTTGTAGATTTAAGTACTATTTCAGGTAAATGTTTACCTTTTTGGGCATCACGGTGGTGGAATGGGTAGCACAATTGCCTCACAGCAAGAAAATCGCTGGTTTGAGCCTCAGCTAGGTCAAATGGCATTTCTGTGTGGAGTTTGCATGTTCTCCCCGTGTTCGCTAGTGTTTCCTCCGGGTGCTCCGGTTTCCCCCTCAGTCCAAAGACATGCGGTACAGGTGAATTGGGTATGCTAAATTGTCCGTAGTGTATGTGTGTGAATGAGAGTGTATGGATGTTTTCCATTGATGGGCTGCAGCTGAAAGGGCATCCGCTGCGTAAAATTGTATGCTGGATAAGTTGGCGGTTCATTCCCATGTGGCGACCCCAGATTAATAAAGGGACTAAGCCGAAAAAAAAATGAATGAATGAATGTTTACCTTTTTAAAATGTGCCAGCTCAATTACATCTGTTGTACCTTATGAGAATAATGCGTTAATTATTATAACATACATGTATTATTTTAGAACAATGAGGTTGACAATTAAAGCTACAAATGAAGCAAATGCTAACAAAAACGTGTACTTTAATCATCCACCATGACTGTATTTAATCAGCTGCATTGTCATTCATATCTCAAATGTTCATTCCCACTCGTCCCTTTGTGTCCAGTAATAATCTTGTCAATTCATAACATCATTGGAGACGCAGAGCTAAACTTCAGAAGTGCACTTATTATAGGACAGCGTCCCATCGGTGATGCCCCAACACAATACATCATAATTAATATGGATTCTGTATGCGTGTATCCTTTTCCCATCTAGCAATATCTGATTAATAATTCATATTGGCTAATAGACTGCGACTGCTCGACGCTGGTGCTATAAGACATGGGCAGAAAGATGCTGTCGGATCTATTCGATTACACAAATCGCTGAGAAGAAGAAGAGGAAAAAAAACAAGGATCGATAGGCTAAATGAAGGGAAGAGTGGCGGCTGATAATACACATGTATGAGAGGCTCAAAAGAGGAACGGCAGGAGGGAATTCAGAAATAAACAGCACTTTTAGTGTCTCTTATACACAAGAGGACTCTAAAAGTTTGAGAAATGATTATTGGGAACCTAGAAATATCATTGCCGGTCTTCAAAGTCTAAAATAGAGCTAAAAAAAGAGCTAAATATTTACTTTAAAATGTACATTTGAAATAAAATTGATCTATCTAAGAGGTATGGAGCAAGTGCAGGGTCGTTACTTTCGGGTAAACAATACCTTTAATATACAAACAGAAAATATGGGAAATATAATATATCTTTTTCTCTCCAGATGAATCTCAAATTACCTATAATATTACCTATACTGTATAATATTCAGGTCTGGACTTTGTGGGGGCCATTCCATGACTGTTTTTGTTTCATCATTTTATTGCATTAGCAGTGTGTTTGGGATCTTTATCATGCTGAAATATGTACACAACTTTTTTTTTAAATGATGTACTATTTAATATCTTTCAGCATTTATTAGAGTTCTTCCTTAGATTTAATATGTTTTATTTTTATTATGATTATGATTATTATTTGTCTCCAAGTGAATAGCACATTCCCTATAATATTGCCTATACATACTGTATAATATTCAGGTCTGGACTCTGTGGAGGCCATTTCTTGACTGTCTTTGTTTAATCATTTCATTACATTAGCAGTGTGTTTGGGATCTTTATCACGCTGAAAAATAAAACACCACATGAGGTGCTTTCTAGTAAAATAAAACTATTACAAATTAGGTGTTTTCTAGTAGGAATTACATGACAAATAAAAACATAATCTAAAAGGTTTAGAACAAGTGCAGGGTCTTTACTTTTGGGGGAGCTATATCTTTAATATACAAATAAAAATTATGGGAACTATGTACACAACAAAATTCAGATTCAAAGGACAAACACCAAAAGTCTGTGTTTAACGTGACCTCTTTAGCACCCAGCAACAGCATTTTTATGGAGTCTTTTTTAAAATGAAGTACTATTTAATGTCAAGCATCATTCAGCATTTCTAAGTGTTCTTCCTTAGATTTAACATGTTCTATCTTTTTTTTGTCTCCAGGTGAATCGCACATTCTATATAATATTGCCTATACATACTGTATAACATTCAGGTCTGGACTCTGTTTTGGTATTTCATCTCCCGATACTGAAAACAACTTCAAGTGAACACTACACATTTAATCATATAAAAACCCAACACAGGCTTTAACAAAAAAACAAATAAATAAATAAATAAACATGCCAAATATCACTTCATGACTGTCTTTGTTTCATCATTTCATTACATTAGAAGTGTTTTTTGATCTTTATCACGCTGAAAAATAAAACTACAAATGAGGTGTGTTCTAGAAGGAATTCCATGACGAATTAAAACCTAATCTAAACGGTATGGAGCAAGTGCAGGGTCTTTACTTTTGGGTGAACTATACCTTTAATATACAAATAAAATTATGGGAAATATGTACACAACAAAATTCAGAATCAAAGGACTAACATCAAAAGTCTGTATTTAACGTGACCTCTTTAGCACCCAGCAACAGCTTGAACATTTCTTTTTTTTAAATGATGTACTATTTAATATCAAACATCATTCAGCATTTCTAAGTGTTTTTCCTTAAATTTAACATGTTCTGTCTTTTTTTTTTTTTTTTTGTCTCCAGGTGAATCACACATTCTCTATAATATTGCCTATACATACTGTATAATATTCAGGTCTGGACTCTGTGGAGGCCATTTCATGACTGTCTGTTTCATAATTTCATTACAATAGCAGTGTGTTTGGGAAATTTATCATGCTGAAAAATAAAACTATTACAAATTAGGTGCTTTCTAGTAGGAATGACCTGACGAATTAAAACCTGATCTAAAAGGTCTAGAACAAGTGCAGGGTCTTTACTTTTGGGGGAGCTATATCTTTAATATAAAAACAAAAACTATGGGAAATATGTACACAAAAAATTCAGAATCAAAGGACTAACATCAAAAGTCTCTGTTTAACGTGACCTCTTTAGCACCCAGCAACAGCTTGAACATTTTTGTTGTCTTTTTTTTAAATGATGTACTATTTAATATCTTTCAGCATTTATTAGAGTTCTTCCTTAGATTTAATTTGTATTATTATTATTATTATTAATAATAATAATAATATTTGTCTCTGGGGGCGCCACGGTGGCGTAGTGAGTAGCACATTCGCCTCACATCAAGAAGGTCGCTGGTTCGAGCCTTGGCTGGGTCAGTTGGCATTTCTGTGTGTTTGCATGTTCTCCCCGTGGTTGCGTGGGTTTCCTCCGGGTGCTCCGGTTTCCCCACAAGTCCAAAAACATGCGCTATAGGTGAATTGGGTAAGCTAAATTGTCTGTAGTGTATGAGTGTGAATGAGTGTGTATGGATGTTTCACAGGGATGGGTTGTGGCTGGAAGGGCATTCGCTGCGTGAAACAAATGCTGGATAAGTTGGCGGTTCATTCCGCTGTGGCGACCCCAGATTAATAAAGGGACTAAGCCGAAAAGAAAATGAATGAATGAATGAATATTTGTCTCTAGGTGAATCGCACATTCTCTATAATATTGTCTATACATACTGTATAGTATTCAGGTTTTGACTCTGTGGAGGCCACTTCATGACTGTCTTTGTTTCATAATTACATTACATTAGCAGTGTGTTTGGAATCATTAGCATGCTGAAAAATAAAATTATTACAAATGACGTGCTTTCCAGTAGGAATTACATGGCGAGTTAAAACTTGTATGTACTTTTCAGCACTCACCATCCCATCAATTCAGGCAATATTGGCAGAAAGCAGATATTAACCATGACAGAAACAGCAGTATTTTCAGTCATTCTTCCATCTTTTTCTAACTCTCATATTTCTTACAATTAGACCCCCAAAAATATCTAACTAGAACCTGTTTTTCTGATTGTATTTTAATAAAGAGTAATATATAATGTCATTATACCCTCACTAAGCAACAAATGTAACTGGGGGGCTAAGATATTCGCACAGTACTGTACATTTGGAGGAACCTGTTGGTTAAAGCATCAAAACATTAAAAATGATAGGTTTGTTTTCATTTTCTGGTGAATTATACCTTTTATAGAGATTTTCTACCTGTGAACATCCTGTTAAAAGCCTGTTTTTGTACATAACATGAGTGCTTGAAAAAAGCAGCCGCTTTTCTGAGCATCGTTCTGTTTCTCTAAAATATAGGCTTGACCTTGAGCGTGTGAGCAGGCGGGATGTATTTCTCATAAGTGTAAATGAAAAACACGATATGTGAAGGTTGATCTTTTTCATCTCCCGACACTGAAAACAACTTCAAGTGAACACTACACATCTGATCATATAAAAACCGAACACAGGCTTTATATAAAAAAATAAATAAATAAATAAAAAACATGCCAAATACCAAAGCACGTTTTACCATGCATTCCATACAAAATGGAATATGAGCAAAACGAGAAATCAGAGCCCTTTTTTCACAAAACATCTGATCTTACCATGTCCCGAGAGCCAGTTTCTGTTATTCGCAGACGATGTTGTTCTGTTGGCTTCATCGAACATAGACCTTCAGCATGCACTGGGGCGGTTTGTTGCAAATTGTGATGCGACTGGGATGAGAATCAGCACCTCCAAGTCTGAGGCCATGGTGCTCCACCAGAAAAAAAGGTGGTTTGCCATCTCCAGGTTGGAGGAAAGTCCTTACCCCAGGTGGAGGAGTTCAAGTATTTTGGGTTTTGTTCATGAGTGAGGAAAGGATGGACCGTGAGATTGACAGGCGGATTGGTGCTGCGGCAGCAGTAATACAGTCGATGTACTGGTCTGTTGTGGTAAAGAGGGAGCTGAGCCGAAAGGCAAACCTTTTGATTTACCGATCAATCTATGTTCCTACTCTCACCAATGGTCATGAGGTTTGGGTCATGACCGAAAGGACAAGATCTCGGATACAAGCAGCCGAAATGAGTTTCCTTCGCAGGGTGGCAGGACACACCCTTATACATAGGGTGAGGAGCTCAATCACCTGGGAGGAGCTCGGAGTAGAGTCGCTACTCCTCCACATCGAGAGAAGTCAGCTGAGGTGGCTCAGGCATCTGTTTCGGATGCTTCCTGGACGCCTACCTAGGGAGGTGTTCCATGCATGTCCCACCGGAAAGAGGCCTCGGGGAAGACCCAGGACATGGTAGAGGGACTATGTCTCTCGGCTGGCCTGGGAACGCCTCGGGATCTCCACAGAGGAGCTGGAGGAAGTGTCTGGGAAGAGGGATATCTGGGGTTTCACCTAAGACTGCTGCTCCAGCAACCCTGCCCCGGAAAAGCAGTTGAAAAAAATGAATGAATGATGAATCTGATCTTACAACCAAATCTTTGACTAAATAAAAGTATTAAAACAAAAACCTTTATCTTAAAATCTTAAAACCTATTCACAAAGCTGCAGAGACAAACTGATAGTAAGACACTAATACTTAGTACACAATGTAACTACAGAAAGGTCAAGCTTTCAATAGGAGAATGATCAAAATCTCTTTTTTTTTAGATGCTAATGGTCTAATCCGATTCAATGATTTATGCTAAGCTAAGCTAAAAGTGTTCCTGGCTGAATGAATTAAAAAATGGTAAAACTCAAATGTTTAACTCTAGGGAAGTTTGTTCAATTCAATTCAATTATAGAATCAGCTGAGGTGGCTCGGGCATCTAATTCGGATGCCTCCTGGACGCCTACCTAGGGAGGTGTTCCAGGCATGTCCCACCGGGAGGAGGCCTCGGGGAAGACCCAGGACACGCTGGAGGAAGTGTCTGGGGAGAGGGATATCTGAGGTTTTCTGCTAAGACTGCTGCTCTAGCAACCCGGCCCCAGAAAAGCGGTTGAAAAAAATAAATGAATGATGAATCTGATCTTACAACCAAATCTTTGACTAAATAAAAGTATTTAAAACAAAAACCTTTATCTTAAAATCTTAAAACCTATTCACAAAGCTGCAGAGACAAACTGATAGTAAGACACTAATACTTAGTACATGATGTAACTACAGAAAGGTCAAGCTTTTAATAGGAGAATGATCAAAAATCTTTTTTTTTTAGATGCTAATGGTCTAATCCGATTAAATGATGTATGCTAAGCTAAGCTAAAAGTGTTCCCAGCTGAATGAATTATAAAAATGGTAAAACTCAAATGTTTAACTCTAGGGAAGTTTGTTCAATTCAATTCAATTATAGAATTAGCTGAGGTGGCTTGGGCATCTATTTCAGATGCCTCCTGGACGCCTACCTAGGGAGGTGTTCCAGGCATGTCCCACCGGGAGGAGGCCTCGGGGAAGACCCAGAACACACTGGAGGGACTATGTCTGGAGGAGCTGGAGGAAATGTCTGGGGAGAGGGATATCTGAGGTTTTCTGCTAAGACTGCTGCTCCAGCAACCCGGCCCCGGAAAAGCAGTTGAAAAAAATGAAATGAATTATGAATCTGATCTTACAACCAAATGTTTGACTAAATAAAAGTATTAAAACCTTAATCTTAAAATCTTAAAACCTATTCACAAAGCTGCTGAGACAAACTGATAGTAAGACACTAATACTTAGTACACGATGTAACTACAGAAAGGTCAAGCTTTCAATAGGAGAATGATCAAAATCTCTTTTTTTTTGAGATGCTAATGGTCTAATCCGATTCAATGATTTATGCTAAGCTAAGCTAAAAGTGTTTCTGGCTGAATGAATTAAAAAATGGTAAAACTCAAATGTTTAACTCTAGGGTAGTTTGTTCAATTCAATTCAATTATAGAATTAGCTGAGGTGGCTCTGGCATCTATTTCGGATGCCTCCTGGACGCCTACCTAGGGAGGTGTTCCAGGCATGTCCCACCGGGAGGAGGCCTCGGGGAAGACCCAGAACACGCTGGAGGGACTATGTCCGGAGGAGCTGGAGGAAGTGTCTGGGAAGAGGGATATCTGAGGTTTTCTGCTAAGACTGCTGCTCCAGCAACCCGGCCCCGGAAAAGCAGTTGAAAAAAATGAATGAATTATGAATCTGATCTTACAACCAAATGTTTGACTAAATAAAAGTATTAAAACCTTAATCTTAAAATCTTAAAACCTATTCACAAAGCTGCTGAGACAAACTGATAGTAAGACACTAATACTTAGTACACGATGTAATTACAGAAAGGTCAAGCTTTCAATAGGAGAATGATCAAAAATATATTTTTTGAGATGCTCATGGTCTAATCCGATTCAATGATTTATGCTAAGCTAAGCTAAAAGTGTTCCTGGCTGAATGAATTAAAACATGGTAAAAATCAAATGTTTAACTCTAGGGAAGTTTGTTCAATTTAATTCAATTGTAGAATTAGCTGAGGTGGCTCTGGCATCTATTTTGGATGCCTCCTGGATGCCTACCTAGGGAGGTGTTCCAGGCATGTCCCACCGGGAGGAGGCCTCGGGGAAGACCCAGGACATGCTGGAGGGACTATGTCCGGAGGAGCTGGAGGAAGTGTCTGGGGAGAGGGATATCTGAGGTTTTCTGCTAAGACGGCTGCTCCAGCAACCCGGCCCCGGAAAAGCAGTTGAAAAAAAAAAGAATGAATTATGAATCTGATCTTACAACCAAATCTTTGACTAAATAAAAGTATTAAAACCTTAACCTTAATCTTAAAATCTTAAAACCTATTCACAAAGCTGCTGAGACAAACTGATAGTAAGACACTAATACTTAGTACACGATGTAACCACAGAAAGGTCAAGCTTTCAATAGGAGAATGATCAAAAATCTTTTTTTTTTTTTTGAGATGCTAATGGTCTAATCCGATTCAATGATTTATGCTAAGCTAAAAGTGTGACTAAATGAATTAAAAAAATGATAAAACTTACATGTTTAACTTACATGTTTGTTCAATTCAATTCAATTCAATTGTAGATTTCCGAGGCATTTTTCCATACTATTTGTGAATACAAGCCCTGATTTTGATCTTCAAATGTGCCGGTATCAGGTAAAGATGCTCAAATTAATATCTGCTCACAATGACCGGTGATATGAAGATATAAAAAATATCTTGTGTTCACTAAGCCTTCTTGTGTTCCCTCTCAAATGCACACATCCCTACATAAAGGTCTACCACAAGGGTTTACTGAGGAAAACCCCCCAAAATACTGTAGCAGTTTATCTGATTTCTAGCAACTGGACTGAACTAAAGAAGCCCGTTCCTAAACGAGATTCCCAGTGCCAGAGATGGTGAGAAAATATTACAATATGGTGGACCGCAAAGCCGAACAGATGAACTTTTGATGAGAAAAAGCTCATTAGGTCTTTTCTAGTTACACACAGGCACGAACCGGCCTAATGAACAAAAGAAATCACTGTTCAGTCAAGAGACGGTGAGGACGGCACGTATCGACATGACTCATTATCAGAGTTAATGATGATACAGCTTCGCCACAACTGTGCTTTCAGAGTAAAAAGACTGGATTCTGAGTAAAGCTGCTGCAAATATGCTTTTTTTCTACTTTATAGCCTGGCTTTTCGTTTCTGGACATGCTTATTATATTTCTGAGTAACTGTTTCCTGTATCCGCTATCCGTATATGCTGATTCACCAATTAGCAGGCTGAAAGAGATGATATTTAGCTTGCATTTCTACGGAAAAACGCTGCAGCTTCCAAGTGAAGAGTCGCATTATAAAGGTCTGAAGTCGCAATTATGAGAAACAAAGTCGCTATTGTAAAATATAAAGTCTTGTTGTGAGATTTAAAGTTGCAATTAAGGGAATAAAAGTCGCAATTACAATTTTATTGCTCCGCGCTGAGGTGAAAATAGGCTTCTGAAGCAATTCACAAAGATAAATGTGAGCAACAGAACTCTTAGAAATACAAGCTTTACATATATTTTTATATTATTGATTTTTTCATACTAAAGAAAGTGTTTTTGTCATCCAACCTTTATTTTTTAGATTGTTAAAATGTTTTAACAGAGAAAAAAAAAAAACATTTTTAACAATCTACTCTAAAGATTTATCAAATGAAAATGCACTGTAAATATGCAGGGATCCACACAATTCGCTGTTGCCCAAACACAAATTAATTAAGTTAACTTAACAAATTTAAGTGGACTGAACATAAGAAATTAAGTTGTCCCAAAAAAAAAAAAATTCAAGAATTGCATTGTTTTCTGCTCATTAGTTTGAACAAATAGCAAAAATATATATTTTTTGAGTGTGATGGATAAAAAAAAAAAAAAACTTTAATATAAAAACCTTTGATAATTCATTCATTCATTTTCTTTTCGGCTTGGTCCCTTTATTAATCATGGGTCGCCACAGTGGAATGAACCGCCAACTTATCCAGCATATGTTTTACACAGCGGATCCCCATCCAGCTGCAACCGATCACTGGGAATCCATACACACTCATTCACACACATACATTCACCTATAGCGTATGTCTTTGGACTTGTAGGGGAAAGCCGGAGCACCTGGAGGAAATGGGAAGAACTCCACACAGAAATGCCAACTGACCCAGCCGAGGCTCGAACCAGCGACCTTGCTGTGAGGCGACAGCGCTACCCACTGCACTACCGCGCCGCAACATTTGATAATAAACAAATGTAAAACAAAATGTTTTTCGAAGTATTACACTCATGGTAAATAATGCATGAAACAATGCAGAGTCAATTTATTTACATGATAAATGTATTTTAATCGATTGTTTTTGTTGTCAAACACGTTCGTTTGCATTTAAAATATTAATAAGTGCACTCTCAGAAATATAGATAGAAGAGAGCTGTCACTGAGGTGGTTCCTTTTCAAAAGGAACATATTTGTATTTAAAGGGTTCATATTGGTACACGTATGGCTCATTTCTACTAAATGGTAGAGTACGGTATGCTTTTAAAGCCATTTCCACTGTCAAAGGGTACCAAAAAGTGAACCTTTCTAAAGGGTACCTACACAGTAAAACCCAACAGTCAACTTTATCAAATGAAATGAGTGTAGTTAACTCAAAATTTACTGAAAGTTAATTCTAATTATTTGGAAAAAGTTTTAAACTCAGTGTTGAAGGTAATGAGTTAATGAAATGCTTTATTACTTCAACTTAAATGAAGTAAGTTCCCAGTACTCATATAGATTAGTTTTTATAACTCAAATGGTTTGTTGCAATCCGTTTCCTCAAACGGTTTGAGTTGCCTTAACTTATTAGGTTTTACAGTACTCAGTTGGTTTGAGTTCTCTTCATTTATTGGGTTTTACTGTGCTCAAACTGCTTCGTTTACTCAAATGGCTTAAGTTCACAGTACTCATTAGGATTATATTTTGAACTTAAATAGTTTGTTGAAATCGGTTTCCTCAAATGGTTTGAGTTTACTTAACTTTTTGGGTTTTACAGTGTAGCACAACAAAAGCGTACCAAAAGACAGAGCTAGACGTGCAGCTGAACGCTATTGGTTTACAGACAAACGTCAGTAGAGCGTGCGCAAGCCAGGAGAATGAAAACAAAGGAAGCGGCATTTTTAAATACACAACCGAGAGATTACACCGTAATAATACATATAATAACAAGCCATGTTCGACCGGAGCTTAAACAAACCTTGTCGTCCTCTTGATGAACAACCACAAAGCCAAAAAGAAGAGCTGAATCTGCCCTAAAGTGTATGTCCTCTTTCCAGCAAGCATTTTGTTTTTCAATATCACTCTAGTAAAAAATACCAAAAAAGTGTGTATTTTCGCCAATTATTCTAGGAATTAAAGTCTTAAAATCAATATTTATATTGATTTATATTTATGTTTACGATTTTTAGTGTATTCTTTTAGCATGCATATATTTTGTATGAAAATCTTTTACCAGATATCATTGTAAAGACATTATTTTAATGTTGAGACTGAAATGATCAGCCGACATATCAATATCGGTATTTTTTTGTCTCCTTGATATCGGTATCGCCATTGACCGCCAAAAACACATATGCTTTGGGCTCTATTTTGAGATGTGTTACAGTTCAGTTTAACATCAGCTGTACTGATCCAAAGACTTTCCCAACTGCTGATTGGTTTGTTTACAGCTAATTGTGTATTGTGCGGTCAAAGTGTGTGATATCGATGAAACACAAAAATCAATTAAATTATTATTATTTTTTGACAGACAAAATGTATACAGGCAGTGCATAAAAGCAATTGACAAAACGTGAGATTGAAGTTTAGAGACATTATTTTAATGTTGATATCGGAATAATCGGCTGATATGTCAATATTGGTATTTTTACTCTCTGAAATCGGTATTGACCATAGGATTTAGGGTTTTATCACACTAATAAAAAATACCAAAAATAAGGTTACTTTCGTCAATAATTTGCTCAAACAAACTTAGTCGTCCTCTTGATGAACAGCCACAAAGAAGAAGAGCTGAATCTGCCATATGTCTTCTTCCCAGCAAGCATTTTTTGTTTTTCAAAGATGTCTAATAGATGTCTAATAGACGTCTAAACATAGTCATCTTAGCTGAAACAAGGCTAAACTTGGGCTGTCAGTGAAAATCTAATAGACGTCTAAGAATGGGCCAAAACTTGACTAGTCATCAAATAAACAGAAATGAATGACTACACATATGAAATCTAATCCAGTGGTGTCCGAACTCGATCCTGGAGGCCCGGTGTCCTGGAGAGTTTAGCTCCAACCCAAATCAAACACACCTAAACCAACTAACCAAGCTCTTACTAGATATACTAGAAACCTCCGGGCAGGTGTGTTGAAGCTAGTTGGAGCTAAATTTAGCAGGACAACGGCCCTCCAGGACCTGGGCTATTCTTAGATGTCTATTACAGGGAGTGCAGAATTATTAGACAAATGAGTATTTTGACCACATCATCCTCTTTATGCATGTTGTCTTACTCCAAGCTGTATAGGCTGGAAAGCCTACTACCAATTAAGCACATTAGGTGATGTGCATCTCTGTAATGAGAAGGGGTGTGGTGTAATGACATCAACACCCTATATCAGGTGTGCAGAATTATTAGGCAACTTCCTTTCCTTTGGCAAAATGGATCAAAAGAAGGACTTGACAGGCTCCGAAAAGTCGAAAATAGCGAGATAGCTTGCAGGGGGATGCAGCACTCTTAAAATTGCCAAGCTTCTGAAGCGCGATCATCGAACAATCAAGCGTTTCGTTCAAAATAGTCAACAGGGTCGCAAGAAGCGTGTGGAAAAACCAAGGCGCAAAATAACTGCCCATGAACTGAGAAAAGTCAAGCGTGCAGCTGCCAAGATGCCACTCGCCACCAGTTTTGCCATATTTCAGAGCTGCAACATCACTGGAGTGCCCAAAAGCACAAGGTAAGAAAGGCTGAAAAACGACCACCACTGAACAAGACACAAACTGAAACGTCAAGACTGGGCCAAGAAATATCTCAAGACTAATTTTTCTAAGGTTTTATGGACTGATGAGACGAGAGTAAGTCTTGATGGGCCAGATGGATGGGCCCGTGGCTCCATCACACGCATTCAAGTACTCCACAGCGTGGCTGGCAAGAAAGGGTCTAAAATAAGAAAAACTAATGACATGGCCTCCTTGTTCACCTGATCTGAACCCCATAGAGAACCTGTGGTCCATCATCAAATGTGAGATTTACAAGGAGGGAAAACAGTACACCTCTCTAAACAGTGTCTGGGAGGCTGTGGTTGCTGCTGCACGCAATGTTGATGGTCAACAGGTCAAAACACTGACAGAATCCATGGATGGCAGGCTTTTGAGTGTCCTTGCAAAGAAAGGTGGCTATATTGGTCTCTGATTTGTTTTTGTTTTGTTTTTGAATGTCAGAAATGTATATTTGTGAACGTTGAGATGTTATATTGGTTTCACTGGTGAAAATAAATAATTGAAATGAGTATATATTTGTTTTTTGTTAAGTTGCCTAATAATTATGCACAGTAATAGTCACCCGCACACACAGAGATCCTCTTAAAATAGCTCAAACTAAAAACAAACTAAAAACTACTTCCAAAAATATTCAGCTTTGATATTAATGAGTTTTTTGGGTTCATTGAGAACATGGTTGTTGTTCAATAATAAAATTAATCCTCAAAAATACAACTTGCCTAATAATTCTGCACTCCCTGTAGATTTTCACTGATATCCCAAGTTTAGCCTTCTTTTAGTCAAGCTGTCTACGTTTAGATGTCAATTAAACACAAAACTGTTTGCTGGGTTGTTGTTTACGAGGTCGCCTAGAAGCATGAGTGGTTTCACTTTCTCCAGAGAACTCATCTATACAGTATTTGCAATAACGAACTTCTTTTGTCATCAAAACAATTATGGCCGGGATAAACCTTTGTCAGGGATATACAGCTATTGAATCTATTGAAATTTAAAAATAAAAGTTTAATCAAGAACTAAAGGCTTGTCCGAAATTCAAGCAAGTTCGAGAGCGAAACCTGACAGGAAACGCATATGGTTGATAAACTGTTTGGGAGCACAATGCGCCATGTGTTGACAATCTTTAAACAGAAGCGCAGAGAGCTACAGCGAGACATCTTGATTAAGCATGAGGTCAGACATCTGAAATGTAGCCAGAGACCGATTCGCTTGAGGAGCGAAGCACGAAAAAAAAAAAAAAAAAAAGGTTGGAAACAGAAGCGCTGGCTGTTCCTACAGTCTCACTAATGCAATTAGCTCAACAGATGCCACTTCAACCCACAGCTTTTGTTCGAGAGATGGAAAAAAAGAAATATGATTTGTAATGTAACATCAAAGGCTAGAGCACATCACAAACGAGACCTCTTGAATGTCACAATGGTTTCTGTAAAGCAGCAATTAAAGGAATAGTTCATCCGAAGAGAACGTACTGTCTTCAGCTACTCAACCTCATGCCACTCCAAACCTTGCTTTCTTCTTCAGAGCAAGAAGGGGAAATCTTTAGCTCGGGTTCAGTTTAAAAAGAAAGAACAAACAACGACTATCAAACATTTCTGCAAATCAGGGCAGATTATCAATTATTTTTACTGTCAATCATTTAGCAGACGCTTTTATGCAGTGGCTACAATCCCCTCAGGCAGCACTGCATCAAGAATCCTCATTCAGCTATAAGCAATGGGCTCAGAACTACTTTGGCAAACCTTTATTCAAAGATTCCCGCAATATGTAGTTATATCCACAAATGCCAGTGAAAACTGTACCAATGGAAGCCCTATGTTAACAGTGTCCACAAGCGCAGTCAAAATCTCTGGGCTTGGAGCCATCTAGGATGCACTATCACACAATGGAAACGTGTGCTGTGGTCAGATGAATCAGTACTTCAGGTATTTTTTGGGCAGGAATAGACGCCGCTTGCTCTGGACCAAAAAAAGAAAAGGATATACATTTCTTCATTTTCTCAATTTCAGTGAATTCTTTAATAAAAAAATAAAATAAAATAAAATAAATAAATAAATAAATAAATAAATAAATAAATAAATAAATAAAACGCTTGTTCAAACAACAAAATGTCATTTTTGGGGGGAAATTGTTTAATGTTCAATCCACTTAAATTTGTTACACTAACTTAATTGATTTGTGTTGGGACGACATGAAAGAATTGTGTGAAACTCTGCATTTTTACATCAATGTTTGACACGCAAATGAAGAAGCTGGAATTTCACTATAGTTGCACTCAGGGCTGAATTCCTGCCGGAACACGCCAGATCCAGATCCGGCACCTCTGAAATATGATCCGGCACCTTATTTTACTGATCCCCCTCTTCAACCGCCATACTCCCCTGTCCACTGTTCACTTTCACTTTCTTCCGCGAATCCCCAACCCTCTTCACTTTCGTCCGCGACACCAACACCCCCCGCACCGCTCTTCAGTTTAGTCTGCGACACCTCTCCATCCTCTGGTAACATGCCGGATCCGTTACCCCGATCTGTTCCGGGACCTCACAATTCATAAATTAAGCACTGGTTCCACTAAACGCAAATGTGGCAAAATTTGAATATGTTAAATATAAGACGGCAGATTAATTAGCTTAATACCCTAATAAATGGGGCCACAATGGCGTAGTGGGTAGCACGATCACCTCACAGCAAGAAGGTCGCTGGTTCGAGTCTCTGGGTCAGTTGGCATTTCTGTGTGGAGTTTGCATGTTCTCCCCGTGGTCGCGTGGGTTTCCTCCGGGTGCTCCGGTTTCCCCCACAAGTCCAAAGCCATGTGGTATAGGTGAATTGGGTAAGCTAAATTGTCCGTAGTGTATGACTGTGAATGAGTGTGTGTGGATGTTTCCCAGAGATGGGTTACAGCTGGAAGGGCATCTGCTTTGTAAAACATATGCTGGATAAGTTGGCGGTTCATTCCGCTGTGGCGACCCCAGATTAATAAAGGGACTAAGCCAAAAACAAAATGAATGAATCTTAATATCTTATATTGGTTAAAATCCATCCTCCTTTTTCTTAACCAAAAACATAAATCTGATTAATGCACATTATGTGAATATCCTGAACATACGCATTTAATACAGTATATGTGCCACACAGAAATAAACAAGTCTATTGACTGTGCTTTTTAAATACGAAACGGAGAAAACACAAACATTGTATTCTCCACGGGATTTCGCGCCTACTTTAAATGTATTCTGAATTCATTCTGTAGAGCGGTTACGGCAGCTGCAATCCTTTCAACAGGCAGCTTCAAAACGTCTCAAAGCAATCAATAACACCACTTCAAGACATTTTAAAATAATTAAAACACACACACACATGAAAGATCTCTTTCAGACGTAAAATCCGACCAACAACGTGACTTCCCCACCACACACACACACACACACACACAAAAAAAAGATTTATGAAAGCTAATGCCGTATTAATGAATTTACCATTAAATATAAAAATATTAAAATAAATGTTAATTAGAAAACCTTTTAATTAAGGCACAAGAGCCGTCTTCGGATTTCTATTTTAAGACGTATTTAATGAGCTGTCAGAAATGTAATTAGTATACGAGAAATCAAATATTTATTAAGGGGAAGATCTCGCAGGCTCCGAAAAGTTCGCTTGCCTTGCAGACTTTATGAGTTCTCCTCATGTAAAGACACTTGACCCCTTTAAAATCGACTTTCGCTGCCGGAGCAGGACTTTTCATTAGTGCTCGAAATCAGATCGAGGGTGCGTGACGTCAAATTCGCTGTAAGATTTACTGTCTGTGCTGTGATAGAAGCACAAGTGCTCTTCAAGAAGCACAGAGGCAGGCAGAACAATCATATCTGCGGGGTTTGCTTCGGTAAAAGCATTTTTTTTTTTTCCATGTACGAGTGGAGTCAGACAACAGAACGTCCAAGAATCCTCTTATTTCTGAGAGCAGCTGCACTCCGGGCTCATGTGTTCAGTGTCGGAGATTTGTTTCCATGATTAAATCAAGTCTAGGATTAAAGTATAGTATAGCCCGAATTGCATTCTTGACAGCAGCCTTGATAAATTCTGCCGAGGAACAAGGCAAATACCTGAAGTGAGCCGGAATCCGAAAACTATATCTACAGTCTTTCTGAAGAGGCTTTTATTTTTCCACAAATAAAAGGGAGCGCTTTTATGAGTCATGCAATCTCGGGGTCCTCTCCTGAGTTTCAGAACAATCTCAGTGAAGTTTCATAAAATAAAGATTACGAGAGTGTCTTACAAGAAAAGACTGCTTTTCTTCTGTTTTTCTCCTTTAAAATGTCACATTTAATTGAATGCATATAATTGTGAAATGTAATAACAATTGGTATCAATGTTTTCAGAATGCACACAAGTTGTACTGTAATGTACTGGAAGACGCGTCAAGCGCGAGTGATTTACATGTTAAGTCAATGCAAAGGCGCCAATAGGCATCCTGCAGCGCAAATGACACAAAATGCAGGCAAATCGCTTTAGTTTGAAAATCTGAGCATCAATGGACATTCGTGCCGCGTTAACCAATCAGAAGCTTGCTCTTGTGGGGGTTTGATTATGACGTATCGCCTGTTGTTGGTGTTCCGGGGGAAAATCCTCCAGCCGACACTGACAACAGTTCATCAAACTGGGCTTGGCTCAGTCAGAAGCACCGCTGAAAACTTCCATCATCCAGGTTCAGTTTCTGGAGGAGTTTATGAGCTCAGAGCTGGGTGCACCTCTGAAATAATCTAGTGGACTCAGATACAGCTCCAAACGAATCGACACAGTTTTTCAGCCTTCATAAAGCACATAAACACAGTTATTCACAGTTATTTTCTTTTTACATTTAATTTAGCATTTAATAGTGCCATTAATAACTGTAGGAAAAAATACTATGGAAGTCAATAAGTGCCAAAATTTATTTATTTTTTTTCAACAGAAAAAAAGAAACTCAAACAGATTTGGAACAAGTAAATAATGGCATTTTTTTTTTTTTACCTGTTAACCAGCACTCACTTTTGGGGATTTACACCTACCTAACTTTAAATAGTAACAGTTCCTGACTCCAGTAAGCTACAAACATAAACTAAGTATCATTGTAAAGAAGACACTATGGGTTTGCAATGCTAGAAGGGGAAGTGTCGTGCTCAAAAATTGAAAAAGTTATATATTATGAAATCATGAGTAAAAATAATTATTGTGTTCAATATTTGTTTTTCCATCCACAAACACAGTAAAACATTAATGTAATGTCCTAGAAGAAATATGTCAAAGCCGTACTACAAAGACGCCGTGTTCATGTGTTAGTACCGTGGTAAACAACAAGTCTCTGGTACAAACGGTGACATAAACAAACGAATAACCATCCATAATCTATACTATTGTGTCAGTGGACTAAATGTGTTCAATGGGATGTTTTCTGTGGACTCTTACCTTTCGAAATAAACCCTGATGTACAGCAACGAATGCGTTTGTGTGTTGTTATTACTATGATATTCACTCCGTATCTAATAAGCGTTTTCTGTAAATCTTACACAAATTTAGCAAATACATCCTTTAGAAGCCTCCCATTAAAAAGCAACTAGCTGCAATGGGTGCTTGAGGGTTGTAGCTTTAGAATGATGTATAGTTTGTGAAGATTGCTTGTGTTCTTTTTGGTGTAATCTAATCATAAACACTGACATGTGGGAAAAATAGCGCCTCAGTGCGACCACGTCGGGGTGCTGGCTAAGGGGTTAATTCAATGAACTATCCCATTAAGCTTATTTAGATTTCATTTAGCATTTAATTAAGCAAAACAGATAACCAGATTTCATTTTACTTATCATCTCTGAGTGAAAAAAAGTTTCTACGAAACAAAGTTCAGTCTGTTCTCACACAAAGTCTGCAATCAAAAGTCAGCGATCTCTAAAGCTGGTCTCGCACCCCCAGTGACATGATCTCATTCATTTTTAATGAGACCCAACGACATCCGGTGACAAACGACAGAGACAAGACGAAGTTGAGAAAAGTTTAACTTTATGCAAACGAGAAGTAACTTTGGAGACTGACTGCTAACAGAAACGAGTCCACAAGCTCGACATTCTAGAGCTGAGTGTCAGGCGATGTAAAAAAAAAGAGTGCAATAAAGCTGTTAGTGAATGTAAAAGACTTGTGAAGTTTTAGTGTCATTCTTGACTTAATACTTTATTTTATTTCTCTTTGGGATGAATAAAGTATCTATCTATCTATCTATCTATCTATCTATCTATCTATCTATCTATCTATCTATCTATCTATCTATCTATCTATCTATCT